>JAQZBX010033267.1:0-25465 GCA_029593785.1 Cabassous unicinctus | reverse complement strand
CAAAGACCCAGGGCACCTTGAATGAATGGTAGATTTCAGTAACTCAGAGACTGGATCAGGCAATAACAGTGCTAGGAATATTGAATGATTCCCTCATAAATAGCATCCCAATTTTGCTAAAATGTTGAAGCAATTGAGAGACATGGGGCAGAGCAGATGGCTAATACAAATACCACTTTTATAATTGATAAAGTATGTTTTTTTTTTTTTTCCCAGTGCTAAAATTCAGAATTATATAGACTTCCTGCAAAGACACAGAGAGTGTTGCGCCATGCTAACATCTCAGTAGAAGGAGAACCTTCACTGGTAAATTCATGACATGGAGGAGCAAGGGGAACAAATGCTTTCTGCATCCTGCTGCCAGCTCACATGCTAAAAGAAGGGAGAAGCTGTACCCAGTACATTAAATTTATTCTTCCCTATTTAATAACCAGGTAAGTTACCCCTTCTCTTCAGTGAAGAATGAATGAGGGGACAGGGAGAGGTCAAATTGTTTTGGCAAAGCTCCCTTGATATGGAAGGTTCAAGGATGAGTAAATATTTTCTATAACTCTGAGCCCCAAAGACATCGCACCATATTGTAACGAGCAGCAGCTGATAGGCGGTCCCCCCTGTGGCTTGTCACAATCTGTGCATCAGGCAAGATCAGACAGCAGCCTCCTGAGACGGACCCTATCCCTTGTGTTGAGGATCTTTTAAGCCAAAGAAGCACCAGCCCCTTCCAGACCTGATCAGGGATGGGGTCTCAGTCTGGTGGCTACAACTGCAGGATATGGGGGAACTTTGGCCTCCAACCCTGTTCCAGACACCACTTGTATAAATTGGGAGAGCACCTGCTCCTTCTCCAGCAGAGTCAGGGCCTGAGGTTCAAGCCTTGTACAACCAACTGAGTGACATGGAGGACGATTTGCCATCAGACCTGTTCCACCAGCTAAGGGTTTAGGGAACACCAGTCCTTCTCCTAGGATAAACTGGGGCCTGGCGTCTAAGTTGTGCTTAAAGCTGTAGGGAGCTTTCTAAAGCAGTATAAAGCTCCCAGTCCTGAACCTGCTACTTTGTCATTCTACTGTAGGGGGCAACAAACTACAGCCATGGGCCAAATCTGTCCTCCCACCTGCTTTTGTAAATAAAGTTTTATTAGGCCACCCATTGGCTATACTGCTTTCATGCTCCAAAGGCAGAATTGGGTAATCACAACAGAGAGCATATAAATATTTACTTCTTAAAAATATTATCTGGCTTTTTACAGAAAAAGTTTGCCGGCCCCTGCTCCACTAGGACAAGTTGCCTTACTTAAGCATTCTTCTGGATCCTTCATCCATGGAGCTCTGCAGGAGACCAATTCCCTCTATGCATGGGCAGCCTGAGGAAAATCAGTCTTAAATGAGTTTAATCCGACCACTCAATCTATACCTGATTCCAAAGGGTGTCCTCTCTCCCTCATATCCACTCGGTCACCAACCATGCTACTTCAACCCAAAAGTGCTGTGAGAATTGTCACTGACTTCGTTTCTGAGACACTGGA
Source organism: Cabassous unicinctus (assembly GCA_029593785.1). NCBI lineage: Eukaryota > Metazoa > Chordata > Mammalia > Cingulata > Chlamyphoridae > Cabassous > Cabassous unicinctus. The sequence continues at coordinate 23,940 of JAQZBX010033267.1, read as the reverse complement.
GGAAGTCGGTGCAATGAGTAAGAAAATAAAATACATGGGTAATGTCGGAATCCAGCACCTAAATCAGGCACTTGAAGGAGTAAGATCCAGACAAGAAAAGAGGAACCAGATTACCAAGTGAGGCCAAATAATGCCCCTTCACCCCCCAATGATGTCCGTACCTTAATCTCAGGAACCTATGAGTATGTCACATTGTACGGCAAAAGGGACTTTCCATATGTTTAATTATGGAAATTATCCTGGATTAACTGGGGTGGCCCAACTTGATCATGTGAGTTCTTAAAAGCAGAGAACTGTCTCCAGTTGGGGTAAGAAGAATATGTGAAGGGCTCAAACCATCATTGCTAGCTCTGAGATGTGGGGGCCCACCTGCAAGGACTGGGGTGAGGCCTCTAGGAGAAGGGAGCAGAACTCAGCTCACAGCCAGCAAGGAATGAGAACCACAGTCCTACAGCCACCAGGAACTGGGTTCTGCCACTTGACTAGCTTGAAGGTGTCTCCTTCCCCGAGGCTTCTGATAAGAGCCTAGCCAGCCAACACCTTCGTTTAGGTTGGAGAAACCCACAGCAGAGAATTCAGGCCAGCCTATATTGGCTTCTGACTTATATAACTGGGATGAAAGAAATATGCATTGTTTGTGGTAATTGGTTACAGCAGCAATAGGAAGCTAATATGCCTTGCTAATCTTCCAGGGCTAAGAAACCTGGTTGTCCAAATGTTCAGGAAGGACCATGCACCAAAATTATCAATGAACACTGATGATGCCCTTCATAGGTATCTACTGAGTATTAGCTGACATTCTGAAAGAGGTGTGAGAACTGCCCTTTTATCACAAAACCATCAAAATTAAGACCTGCATGTTGGGAGAGGATTGCTAACTGTTAATATGAAGAAAATCCAAATAAATAGTTTTAAAAGATACAAAAAGGACATCATCCACTCTATACTGAAAATGACTGTTTCTTATTCATCTTTATCATCACAGGGTTCAGTATAGCATGTGGAGTCAGTTCCAGTGATATTTGTTGTAAAAGCATGATTAAAATTGCTAATAACCTTCATGGGAATAATCTAGTAGGAAAATTTAAAAAGGAATAGATTCTCACCTGTAATTGTTTTCTCCCTCAGGGATATGATTATGTCAGAAAACAAAGCAAATCCTTAAACAGAGAGAAAAAGAAATTCAATAGGAAAATGATGAAAATGGGCCCAAGCATGCATTGATTAATGAAAATATTTGTTGGTGTTATGTTTGTTTCTTTAAATATTTGACCATTATAAACACTAAACAAGTGTTTGGAAGAAATTACGGGATTTAACTATTTTCTGAATGCTATTGCTCTCTTACAACAAAAATTACAGTATATTAAAAATATAACTAACATGATTTTTAATTATTTCAAATTTCAAATTTCAAATGTAAAGTATTGATTTTAATATGTAAATTTTGCCTGTGGGTTTGTTTGATTTTTGCAATAAGGGGATAATATTTGTAATTATTTTGTGTGTTATTCGATGCCTGGAAAAGTGTTTAGATTGGAAACTCACATGTATTTATTTCCCAATCTGTCAAAATTGTGATATTTATTCACGATGAACATCTTCCTATGACTGCAGTTTGCAGAAAGAATGATTTTGTACAAAATGCTAGTACAGTATGTACAATTTACAGCTTTAGCTGGGAAAGATAATAGCACCACATAGAACTTCACAATTTACAATTCATTTTTATATCAATATGATACGATTCTCATAATCCTGTGAACTAAGCAGACACGGTTATGCCTAGGAGGACACTGGGACTTTGAAAAGGTAGTTGGTTTACCTAATATGTGGGATGATTTGTGGCTAATTTTCTGAGAATTCTGATAAAAATATAAAAACAGCCCAGGCCTCTCCGACTGTCACAGTTACTTCTTGCAGAGCAGCTTCTCTTCCGGGGCCCTGGGGCTCCAGCTGGTGCCACCTCCACCTGCCTGCCCAGGGGGCGTGGCCCCAGCAGGGCGTGGCTCCTTGATAAAGGGGCTGTCTGAAGGTTGCTGCTACAAGTTCTCTTTTCCTTTTCCTTTGAGCTCTGTCGGGAGAGCTCAGGAAGGTAATGGATGCGTCAGTATCAAGGTTTTACGGAATTTAATGAAGCGACACTGTTTTAAATTATCAGCCTCCCTCTCTGGAGAGGATGCCCCCACCTGGCCTGTTAGACATGCAGTGTCTCCACTGCCATTGCTTCTGGTGGCTTCTGTGAGTGGGGCTTCGCTCCTTCCCTGACTGCCATGTCATTCAGGAGGCCGTGGCTCCAGATTTGGCATGAAACGTAATTGCTTCGCGTTTCTCTTGGTGTCGTCGTTAATGCAGGCTACAGCACACGTGTCCTTCTGAGCCAAAGGGCCGCTGGGAGACACTTGCTCGGGCCTCTCAACAGAGTTGAAGGTTTTTCACGTGAGCTTGAACCTGAAAGGATGCGAGCTTGTGCTCTTCCAGCTCTCTTGCTGCCCTGTGGGATAGGAGAAAAACTAACACCCGTCCAGAATTGCTCAGATATGTGAGCCAATACGTTAATTTTGTCCAAGCTACTGACTCATTTCTCATAGCAGGATATCAACTCTAAGTTCTATGATATTTTCCGTTCTCATTTATTTCTTCAGCCAGGCATAAATTGATTACATTTTCTTTGGAGAAAACACTATTTTAAGTCATTTATTTCTATAGGTGTAGGTAAACCACTTTTCTGTTTGACATTGAAATGTGTCAGAAAGTCTATTTGGAACATTATAGTGTATAAAAAAGCACGTTTCCATGAAATATTAAAAATATAGTAGATTTAAACACAGAAGTATGAACCTAGAGAAATTTGTTTTTCTTATTTTTGAGGTTTTAGAACAGTCTAATGTTATATCAATGTGTTCTGCATTTAGTAACTACTTTTGTTGTAAGTTACGACTCAAGGATGTTTGCCAAACTAACCATCTGGAAATCAATGTGATATTTTTAGCAAAATACATCCCAGTTTCAATTTAACTAACTGATTTTTTTTATTCTACTATTTAAAAGCAAATAAGCAATTCCTGCGTGGCCCACTCTTATATTTTATGCATCATTTATTCTTAGAAATATTTTTTAAGATATAGCTAACACAGTGTAACTTATAGCCAGTGGAGTTTCATTTTAAGAAATGGAGTTTCTGTCTTTACAAAAACTATTTAATAATCAAAACTGAGTTTTGAAATTGGGGAGGCACTTTTTGATTACTTCAAAATTCTCTTAATTTTACACTTTATTCTCTCCCGGGAAACAATTTATTTGTTTACAAAGTCTTTTGAAGGAACATCTTTTATATAACTTAGGGTTTACTTAAGGCTTGTGAATTTTGAGTATTTAACTCAAAATACTTTTATAATAATAATAATTATTATTATAATTATTATTATTATAATGGTGATTTTTTTAAAAGAAAATGCATGTGGTTCTCTTTGTTTTTCTAAGGATGTGCTTTCCTCAGAACCTTCTTTTAGAGAGGCCATGATACTTTAGCACATCCTGTCCAATTTAAAATTATTGATATATAATTAGTAAAAGACATCTTTGTAGTTATAAGTAGGGCCTAAAAGTCTTACATTTAAGAGTTCAAAAGAATTCTGGAAAATGTAATAAGACTTCTCCAAAAATATTTTACATGAGTGAAGTGAAAACTGAATAAATCTTAGATTTTCAATTCCATCAAAGTTAAAGATGAATTATAACAAATACAAAAGAAGGTTTCTGAGGGCTTTTATCTTATTCAAAAAATAAAGCTATGCCACCCAATATGGTAGCCAATAGCTACTGTTTATTTTACATTTTTAAATAATTCAAGTAAAATCAACTAAAATAAGCCAGTGTCGATGCCCCCACATTTCAAGCGCTCAGGAGGTATAAGCTGCAAGCAGTCACTGTATATATAGTGCACAGAGAGAACGTAGCATCATCACAGAAACTTCTGTGGGTCAGTGCTGATCTAAAGTGTGATTAATTTGAATTTTTCAACAATAGCTATCAGAAAAAATTCAGATTGTTCTTTCTTAAGTCACATTAACTATTGCTGCCACATCAGTAACGTTTTCCTGATGACTGAATGTGAACTATCAAGAGAATTTTTAGAGCCTTCTGATAGCAAGCATTCAGGAGGGTCCAGTGGTCTTCCCAGAACCTCTGCTTGCCAGTAGGACTCCTGGCAGTTTATTGCAACGTGGACAATGACACTGTTTTCATTTATAATTTTGATTCATTTTACCCACATTGGATAAGTAAACTTAATAGAAGACATATAAGAAAATTCCTTCATAATGGCAAGCTGAATTTAAATTAACATTGAAAGATGAAATAGAAAACCACTTTGTTGTTGGGAAAAGACAGGGACTTGAAGAGGAATAGAAGGAGACATGGATGCACGCTAGCATTTAAAACTGGAATCACAGGTGAGTTTATTCCTGGCAACAGACGAAATTCAGCGTAGCTGAGTGGAGGAGCCCTGTAGTCTGTGACCGTGAGGGAGAACGTTCCAGGCAGTGGGAACAGCGAATGCAAAGCTCTTAAGCAGATAAGAGATTGCTCTGAATACGAAACAGGAGGAAAAAAAGAAACAAAAACAAGCAAGCAACAACAACAAAAAACAAAGCAGAAAAGAAAAGAAACAGGAGAATGTCCACACAACTAGATTGCGTTGAGCCTGGGAAGAGCAGGGGGCAAAACTGGTGGTGGAAAAGGAGGGTGCAGTGGATAAAGATACAGAAACAGAAACTGGCTATTTCAGTTTCCAGGTGCTTACAGGTTGTAAAAAGGTCAGCATGTCATTTGTGGCTCAGCCAATGGCTGCAGGGCCCTCTAATTTCTACCTAGATGTTTTCCATGACCTGTATTTGTGGTCTGTATTTATATCATTTCTCAACCTGTGTCTAGGTCTATGTCTATATCTATCTGTATCCTGAGCTCGCCATAAAATTCCAGATATTGTGCATCCAACTGCCTACGCGACATCAGCAGAGAGACTTCTAATAGGCATCGCAAAGCATTACAGACAAAGTTTTTGAGGCCCCAGCCCAGTAGTCTCCCATTCAAAATAATCCACTGCAATACTTGTGTCTGACGCTGGGAGTTAGCCTTGAGGCCTCTCTTTCTCTCACACACTTGCATGGAATCCATTAGCAAGTCTTGCCAAATCTACTATGAAAACATACTTGAAATTTGTCAGTTTTCTCTTTCCTCTGCTGATGTCCTGGCCCAACGGCTCGGATTCTCGCTAGTCGTATTGTACCTGCCTTTCTGGCCTTATGAAATACTGTAGCAGTCTTTTTCCCGGGCCCAGGCGCACAGCACCCCCCACCCCTTTCCCCCCACAGAAGCCTAAATGGTTCCGTGGCATCCGGTCGGCCCCGCGGTTTGGGAGAAAATTCCCCCTGTCATTCACGAGCAGGGGAGTCTGGCCCGAGTGAGACTGGGCATCCCTATCCAAGCATGGTGGGGGGCTTCCCGAAAGGGGGATCGGAGAGACATTTTCACCAAAAGTGAGCTCTGTGATTCCAAACGTGTGCCCCCACCAAGAGGGAGGCACTGAGGGAAGTGCTCAGGGGGCAGGACCCCTGCCTGCTGTCCCCTCTGGGCAGGCGCCAGAAGACAAGGCTTTCAGAGGAGCTGCGCAGGTCATCGTTTACGTTGGTGGTTTCCACAGGCATTACACATTCAGATCACCCGTGGAATCCATCAGGCCTACAGGTCCTCACTCAGGGGGTCTGGAGGATGAGGAATTTGGGGTTTTTAAGGGTTGCACTCCCAGTAATTACGATGTTTCACGTCTGTGTTTGACTTCACACATCTACTGACTTCAATGATCTCCTTTTTAATTACATCATCACGTATAATTGATAATTTACTTTCCTTTTTATCTTGCATCATTACCTCTATATGATGTAGCCTGGTAGACACACTCTTTTACATAATCTAACTCTAAGTAGATGAAAATTCGCTGTCAGGCATTCTTCTTACTGTGCTTTATGAACTCCTCTGAAGGGACAAAGTCCAACTTCTGAGGTCACTAAGCTTTCACGATTAGACCGAGCACCCCAAATGTAGAGCGGGTGAAGTTGTAATTACTATACTTCCTGCCTAAAGCACCCTTTGCTCAACTGTCAGGAGTGAATTAGGATGATTTTCCAGCAATTGATTTTTATCTGGTCAGACTCTTCATCAAATTCAAATATTGGCATTTGGGATACAGCAAAGTGAGAAATTAAGAAACAAAGATTGTGTAAGGGGAATTTACATCTTGTGGTGGGCAGTCTCTAAGGTGGACCCAAGATCCCGCCACCTGGGTTTCGGGGGTCCTGTTTAACCCCTTCCTCTTGAGCATGGGCTGGATTTACCTATCCACTTCCGATGAAGAGAAAATGGCAGAAGTGAGGGGATATCACTTCTGAGATCAGGCTAAAAGAAAAAGTCTGGCTTCCACCTTGGGGTGCTCCCTTTCCTCTCTCACTCTCACGTAGCTCACCCTGGGGAAGCATCTGCCAGGGTGTGAGGAGGCGGAGAGGCCCGAGGCGAGGGATAAGGCTTGCCCACACCCCAGTGAACGAGCCTAGAAGCCCACCTTCTCCCCACGGGCAAGGCCCTCCAGCTGGTCCGCCGCCTCACACGGGACCGGCTAGCCTGTGCCAGGATGCCCAGGTCCCTGCCCTCCGAAGCTGGAGATAATAAATGTTTGTTGTTTCAAATTATATGCATTGGGGCCATTTTTATACAGAAACCTAGCTAATATCCATTCTATTAGATTAATATTGAATATTATATATTGTTTCCTAGAATCTTCTGTTCTTGATGCATTGTCAAGATTTTTTAAAAAATACTGTGCATTGGTGAAAAGCAAATACTGACTCAGTGGCATAAATAGTACCAATGTTTACACAGTTAAAACAACATGGTTTTTCATGCATACATTTTTTAAGAAGCTCATAGAAGAAATTTTTACACAAAGGATTGCATGTGAAATTCAAATTAGAAATATAAAGAACTTTCTTATACAGATAAGTTTCAAAATGTTAGTTGTACATCTGTCCATCTAATATATTTGTATGTATTTATGTACTTATCTACTCATCCCTTGATTGCTTTCTTTATTCCTATCTTGTGAGGCATGAATTAACACAGCAGGACTGTTTTACTCAATCCTTGCTTACCTCTGTAGCTACAGCAGTGACCATGGGTCAAGCGCTGACAACTAAGCCACGGTAATGTGCACACAGCTACTGATGAGGGAAGGGATTCTATGTGCCCGCGTCAATGAATACAGGTGTCAGATGTACCAGGTGCTCTGGTTGTGTGTTTAAAGCAAACCTGAAGGCTCTTGATGTGCACCTGGTGCTGGTTTGGAGTCTGCACCATGGCAGGTGTCTTGGTTTCCCGGCTGCTATGACAAATGCCACACAATGGGTTTGCTTGAACATTGGAAATTTGGTGGCTCATGGTTTTGAAGCTAGGAGAAACCCAATTCACGACCTCAGCAAGGTGGTGCTTTTTCCCCAAAGTCTGGAAGGTTTTGGTGCTGGCTGCTGGCAATCCTTGGGGTTCCTTGGCTTGTGTCCCTGCCTTGTGTCACGTGGCGATGTCCTCTCCTTTCTCTTGTGGGTTTCTGCTGACTTCCATCTTCTGCTCCTCCCCGTGGCTTTCTCTGACTGTGTCTGAATTTCTTTTGTTTATAAAGGACTCCAGTGATCCAGATTAAGGCTCACCCTCACTCAGTGGGGCCAATACCTTCACCAAAGTGCAAACCGTCGAGAGGTCCTATTCACAACGCTTATCACCCAAAGGGATGCAGGCTAAGAACAGGTCTACAGTGGAGTACATAATTCAGTCTACCATATGCCCCCTCTAAGAACTCTGGATCCAAGACTTGAGGGAGATTCCCTGGGTGCAGACATCTTGCATGTGTCTCTGCTGTTTGCAACTTGAGACAAAAGTACATCTGTGCAACCCTTACAGACAGAAGGAAGTCTTGTAAGCATGAGCATGACCTCTCCAGCCTTTGCCTGTGTTTATCTTTTACCTGCCATCTGTGCTCTGTGTCCTTGGCTGTAATAAATCTTAGCCATAAGTTTAACTTGTTGAATCAGATGGGTCCTTTCAGCTAACCACCAAATGAGTGGTAATCATAGGATCCATAAACATAATTAATGTCCTTAAAGGATTTTCTATGTCTGATGATAACTCCTGAGCACTAGAATTTGTGATTTAATTTGCAAGATATTTTCTTTATCTTAGAAGGGCATATTTTCTTGTCTCTAGGACAGTTACGGGAAAACTTTGTTTAAAAGATCATTGTTAATCAATCCTGAAAAAGAGCTGAATACAATCATGATAATATTCCTATTAAATATCCTATCAAATACATACTGTATAATCTTAGAAGTAATATATGAATGGGTTGAGGAATAATAAAATTATGTGTTCAGATCATCACCCTCAGTAGGTCTTTGATTTTTTTAAAATTTCACTGCAGCACATTCATAATTAATATTCCAGAGAGTAGTATTCTTGTTGCTATAGGCACCAAATTGGAGCAGAAAAAGGAGGGGTTCCCAGCTGTCTGGATGCCTTAGCATAATGAGTAACAAACATCAGAATGCAGAGATTTATGATTGGAAAACTTCTAAATTACCACATTTCTGAGAGAGGCACAAATGAGGGAAATAGGTATTCAGAGATGGAAATGTCTATATTATTATCAGAAAAGATAAGTGTAGAGTCAAGTTCTAATTGCTCATACCACTATGCAACCTAACAACAAAATGTGAGGATCAGGGTAATAAGTTCTCAAGATTTCTAAGTTGCAGAAGCAGGGTTGGCATGAATTTTCAAGGAGACTTGATGAAAAATACTTGACATTGACTCACCTTGTGTACGTTCTGGCAGGCTTCATTAAGACTATAATTACAATGACTGATTAGATTATTTTAGTTCTTTTAAATATTTTTTTCTGATATTCTAATTTTTAATTAATTAGACAATAGAATATCTGGATATACTAAGCCATTGGTGCCAATCATTATTTCTTTTCACCCACAACCAAACGCTCTCAAAGTTATATTATCATGTCTTCAATGTAGTTCCTTTTTTTAAAAGATTTATTTATTTATTTAGTCAGTCCCCCCACCCCCATTGTTTTGCACTCGCTGTCTGCTCTCTGGGTGCATTTGCTGTGTGTTCCTCTGTGTCTGCCTGTCTTCTCTTTAGGCGGCACCGGGAACCCATCCTGGAATCTTCCAGAGTGGAGAGAGGCGCTCAATCTCTTGCTCCACCTCAGCTCCCTAGTCCGTTGCATCTCTTATTGTCTCTCTTCTGTGTCTCTTTTTGTTGCATCATCTTGCTGCGCCAGCTCTCTGCACGGGCCAGCTCTCCGCTCGGGCCAGCTTGCTTTACACCAGGAGGCCCTGGGAATCAAACCCTGTACCTCCTATATGGTAGATGGGAGCCCGATCGTTTGAGCCACATCTGCTTCCCAATATAGTTCTTTAATGGATCCTTTTCTTTCTATTTCATAGATGCTTTCATTTGAGGTCATGAAATTTACATGCCAGAAGAGAAGACACAAATGCTCAAATACATATATCAAGATCTAATATAAAATGCTACGAATCAAACAAACCATAATAAAATATGCATGAAAAAGAGGCATATTTAAATAAAATCATCATCAGTGTATCCCTAGGGTGGTGACATTTAATCAAAGACTTGAATGAAGTAAGAGGGAAGGTTGTATGACAATCTGGAAAGAGCATTTCAGTCATAGGAAGGAGCAGGTGCCAAGAACCCAAAGTGGTATCTTAAAAGTTTCATTCCCTAGAAACAGAGTCTGAGGTGGGAATTCAAGTGATTAATTGAATGCTTACAGGAGAAAGAGAGAGAGGGAAGCAAGACAAAGCAGGGCAAGAACGCTAAGGAAAAATTGTGATCTTAGCTGGAAACTAGCTTCAGTTCAATTCCATGAGGAAGCTCTGTAACAGAAGGTGTACCCCATAATTATCCCATCTTGAAGCAAGGAAGCTAGCCATTTGCACTGCTGTATCAACAACAGTCACTGGTTAAGAATCTGCTTCCAGATTTGGGATTGTTAGCCTGTGGGTGAGACAACTCCAGTTTAACTGAAAAAGTGGCAAGCTTTGAGTCTGTGGCCAATTCATCGCAGTTGGGAGATGGATGCCATAAAGGAGGGAACGAGTTGGCTTCTTCAGTGGGAGCAAGAAAGGCAATTTGATTAGAGCAGCGGTTCCCAAACTTTGCTGTGTATTTGAATCATCTGGGGAACTTTTGAAAATCCTGATGCCAGATCAAATCGCAGATCAATGAAATGAGATTCTCTGGGTATGGAACTCTTAACCAGTAGTTTTTAGTTTTCCGTAGGATTCCAACGTGCAGCCAAGTTTGAGAGCCAGTGGAGGAGAGAGTTTGGTGTGCGACGAGAGACAGAAAATGGAGAGGGAGGGGTTTCATGTTCAATATCAGTGGAATAGGAAGCCCTGGGATGGTTTCAACCAGGGAAGTTATAAGATGTTTTTAAGATTTTAAAGCCATCCCTTTAGCTGCCATGCAGATACTTGATCGTGAGTTCAGTAGTGGAAGCAGCAATGTCATTTTGGAATCCATTGCAATCATATAGGAAAGAAATGATGGTGACCTGGATTTGGGTGCTGGTGAAATGTGCACAAATTCACAATGTGCTTTGAATTTAGAGCCAATGAAATCATCTGTGGATTGAGCGCTGGTTATGAGGGAAAGAAGTTAAGAATAACTCAGGTTTTAAGTTAGAGCATCTGGCAGTACCATTTTCTAAGATGGGGGGATGGGGCTTGGGGGCTAGATTTTTGACAGTGACTTAAGTATTCAGTGCTATACTTATTAATTTTAAGCTATTTATTAGAATGCTAAGAGGAGATGCCCAGCAATCAATGAGATATAAGAGTCTAGAACTCAGAGGAGAAGTGGAAGTTAGAGATAGACATGTGGCAATCACTGAAATTTAAATGACATCCATGGATGAGGTTAAGGAGTGAGAGTTAATATTTCGAAGGGGAGGAACAAAGAAATAAATTCGGGAGCACTCCAAATTTTGGAGTTTCTGGAAGAGAATGGATATTCAGCCAAGGCAATTGATAACGAGATGCCAGTGGTTTAGTTGGGAAAACCAGCAAAGTGTGGTATCCCAGAAACCAAGTAGTAAGAGTGTCTCAAGGGGAAAGGAATATTTAATCATGCCCAATGCTGCTGAAAAACAAAAGAAGTTAAAGACAGGGAATTGGATTTGGCCAAACGGAACCATTTTGTGACCCTGATAAGAGCAGTTTCAGTGGAATGCGAGAATTACATTTGAGTGAAAAGAGAAGAAAATGAGAGATGGTGGCATGGAGCCAGTGAGCACTGAAAACCCTTGAAGTATTTTACTGTGAAAGGTGGCAGAGAGACGTGAAAATGGCTGTGGGGCACAGTGTCCAGGGACTTTGTTATTACACACTGTGAGATAGTAAGCTATTGTGCTATGAATTATCCAATTAAAAATAAAAGTAATATTGATGCTAGATAAGAGATCAATTACTTAAGATTAAAAAAAAGTCCAGATTTCCAGTCCAGACAAGATAGTGTAGTGTAGACTCACTTCTCCCTGCTTCTCTCCAGTAAGTTCAGTTATATATTCTGAAATAATGCAAGAGGCAGCCAAATGTTAGCGTACGGATACCAGGTGATGTGAACTGAAGAAACAATGGTGATCAGAAAATGGGGTGCTTGGAATTAAGATGTTGGCGGAATATGGCTATTGGTCAGAGCTAAAGCAGTGTATTACTTAGGAAGTTTTAGGGAGCAGAAAAGATTGTGGAAAGCAAGTAGGTAAAGGAACTAGCATGCTGAATTCATTATTTATATAGATATTGAAATGATGGCAGGCATTGTGCTAGAGAAGTAAGCAGTGAACATAATTAGGTCCAAGAAGATCTGGTATAAAAATCTTTATTATACTCTAGAAAAAATATGTTCATTTCTGTTCTTTGAAAATGAACATAATCATGAGGTCAGACCTATTTTAGTAGCATAATTAAGAGCATATATGAGGTCTCCAATTTTGTTATGTGTAGCTTTTGTTTATAATTCTCAGTGTTCCAACTAGTGCTTTTATTTGGAAGGTTATTTTTTAGTAATTTAATGAGTCTTTAATACAGAAACATGAATGTTTAATTCAGAAATGCAGAATTTTTATCATGACTTTATAATTAACTAAGTCTGAAAAATGGATGGGTATCATGCTTGTTTTCACTATTTGCCTGTCCCTTGTTGCAGAATAGAAATGTTAACACATTGTCATATCAAGTGCTCAAGCAGATATCAGATATGCACACTGGGACTGAACTGGGACACACAGTTCTAAAGTGATAATGAACTCATATGATTTTAGAATATTCCGTTTATCACCATTTCTGACCATATCTTGGCATTTCTCTAGCATCTATTTTGTTTTCTAGCATAATCGTCTGCTGCTCTCTCTGTTGCTACACGCTTTGTATTTTAAACATTCCAAATTTCCTGCCTTGCTCTGTACTTTATATTCTCTCCCCTGCTTCCTTGTCTTTGCGCACTGTTCTCATTTTCTGGAATGGAATTACTCTCCTTGTCTGTTTGGCTAACTCATCCTTCAAGACACAGAAGCCTGAAAAGCCCTCTCAAAGAGTTAGAGTTGACAACTCCCTCCTTTGCATGCCCTGTACTATTCTATCACAGCAAAGTGTTATTTACTAGCATGTTTGTTTTACTTGTTAGACTCTTACATCTTTAAGATAAAGATCATGTCTTTTCTATTATTTTTCCCTAATACCTAGTACAGTGCATAGCACAGTCATAGGATTGATGGATGAGAGGATGACTGAATGGTAATATTCTTTACCAGAATAATTATTGACACTGAATGATCTTCAAACATTTGAACTGCATTTATGGGCATTTGGAATTTATAATGACCAAAATTAAGAAGAGGAGATGTGAGTAATAAAACACTGGCATATATGAAAAGCTTAAAAATAAGACTACATGTGTCATTGTTTACAAATAATCCCACTTTTAAAAAGTAGATCCTCTAAGAAATATCATTTAAGTTAGTGAAAATGAGTCTATCATTAACCTATTTATTTTTTGGATGAATGACTCTCTTTAAGGTTACTAGATGGTGAAATATGAATAGAATCTGTGAAGGGTCGATTCTGTACTTTATTGTAAGCTATCACCAATATAGCATTTCTAGTTTAAACATCTAGTTTCACAAACGCTTACAGTAAGACATCATTGCCTTTTGAAAGAGACACACTTTGTGATTGTTAAGACTCTCAGCTTCACATATAACATTACGCTTCTGCCCACCTCTCCATAGAAAAAGCTCATGATAGTTTCAAAACATAACTAAACTTCAAATTCATCATTTTAAAATTTGGGATGCTTTTCTTCTACTGGCAACACTGGACCTTTCCTCAGGTTTTTTTCTCTAGGTTGCCCACCCTATTTTAGGCTTAATACGCCACCTGTAATGTTTTTCTCTCTTTTCTGTCTCACTCCCTCAATCCCCTGCAGGGTTTTGTGGGTTCACCTCCCAAGCAGATTACTGTGCTCACATTCTTTTCTCAGGCTTTGCTTCTGGGGGAGACAAACTCATAAAAGCCAGTGCAGAACTTCAGAGGGAGTGACGATTAAGCTGAATTTTGTAGGCATGAGCAAGTCTTTCCCAGGTCATTGAAAAAACAGTTCCTCAGAGAAGAAGAAATATATTACAAAGTGTAATCAGGATGTCACATTTCAGCATTCTGCAATTAATTGGGTAGTGGAAAGCCATCCTGGAATTGTGCAAAATAAAACTGCAGGAATAAGCATAAATTACACTACCCAAAGTCTTGTACATCTTTATAAGGAGGATGGGTTTTCACTCATGCAGAGTAGAAAATGACATAAAAGGATATGCAATGGAGCAGCATGATCCTCTTTGTCTTCCAGTGGGTGGATGTATCGAGTTCAGCTGAGAACATTTTTCTGATACACCCTCAAGGAAATGCAAGACTGCCTGGAGGCAGGGCCAGAGATGAAGTGGTGCAGAGACCAAAGACACTTGGGGAACTTAAAACCCATAGGACTTTAAATGATTAGTTGTAGTGAGGAGAATTTAGAGAACAAGGGTGATTTTCACTTTTCCTGCTCAAGTGAATGGCAATAACCCCTAGTGACAGGTAATTAAATAGCAATTCTAAGATCGGAAATAAGCTGGGAAGTAGAGTGGGGTTTGAACAGTGGTGGTCAGTGTGGCACCCCTTGAGTTTGAGCTGTTTGTCTATTAGTTGGTGATTGGAAGGAAATGTTTTTAGAGCATCACTGAAGAGGTCACAACTGTAATATTTATAAGTGTGGATGGTTACACTTGGCAAAACACTGTAAAGTAGTCTTTTGTTTATTTGATTTGTGTGTGTGTGTGTGGGGGGGGTAATCATCTTTATAGGTGTAGGAATGCCTGGGAGGAGATACATTCTTTGTTCAAGGCTGGATGACAAGGGAGTGTGACACCACAATTCTACAACAGGAGCAGGAGACGTTAGTTCCAAAAGCGCACGGAGTTTTTACGGTTACAGTGGTTTTAAAACCGTCTTCTGCGGAGTACAGCTCAGGGCACAAGAGCGGTGCTTCTAGGCCACCCCAGCAGAACAGCTCTGCTCCCATCTGAGGGCTGACTTATCTGGAATTTCCAATGAAGTTATTCTCGGGAAAGGGAGAGCTGGGCTCTCAATAAAGGAACGATAATAAAATAAACTGAAAACCAGTGTACTGCAACGTGCTGCATTCAGGGAAGGATGGGGGGAGAAGCACACACAGGACCTTGGGGCACAGGACTCTTTAAAGGGCAGCTTGAGGAGCCTGGTCTCACGCAGTGATGCTGAAGTTGTCTGTAGGATAAGGTTTTTTTATGATGGAAATCTTTGACAATAAGCCACTTATAGCCATATATAAACCAATTGTTTATAAAGTTGCCTTCTGTCCTCAGTTACCTTTCGGGTAGGTACCACGGCAAGTGTATAATTGTGTGCATGTGCTGAGCACATGAAATCAAAGGAGCTTCTGTGAATGCACTGATGCATTGATGAATAGTACTAAAATCTATCTGTGCCTCAAAAAAATTAACAATGCTGATTTAAGTGCTTAAACTGAAAATCTTAAGGCCAGTAGTGAAGTGAAGATACTGTTGTATTTGTTTCTTAGCAAGCAAACTCGTTATGTTTCCTCACAAATATTAAATAATTTTTTGTTTCCAGAGAACAATATGAGGGCTTCATTTTTCACAGGAAACAGACTGATTATTCAAATTGAATACTACAGCACCTTATTGCAACCCTTGATTTTCTTTCATCTTATTAAAAAGCTGTTGAAAAATAATTTATTATTTAGTTGCTAACAGATGATAAAAATTCATTTTAGCTAATGGCACAATCAGATTATATTTTATTGCTCAATTTTTATTCGTCTTGATAAGAGGACAGTAGATTAATTATATCTCTGTATCACCATCCCAGGAACAAAGAAAATTATATATGCTGAACTTGGACTTATTTAGATGAAACAGATATTGCTGTATTTTAATTAAATGATGTCTAAAGACTGAGAAGTGCATGTAACAATTCTAGGACTTTATATTTCTTCTACTAGGGAATTCCTAGAGAAAATAGCATTAATTGTTCTTAACATACATAGTGAGAACTCAATATTCTTACCCTTAGCATAAGCAACTAACATCTGTAACATTAATAAAAATATTTGGAATTGCTTAATGTAATAAAGGTGAGAACTTTGTCAGGTGGGCAGTAAAGAGAAATGGAGGACAGACAACTAGCCTCCACTGCTAGTTTCTGAGATTTACCTCCCCAGAATGTTTCTGCAAAATCATGGGCACACTAAGCTTCCTTTAATTCTCTTCAGTAACAAGGAGACCGTGCTGGAGCATATAAACTCATTTCACTCGGTAGAAAGGTATAAAGAAAGTTGCCGACAAGCAGTCGGCGTCTCCAGCGTTTGCTGGGCGCCCCTCTTTCCATAACTGAGCCGTCTCTCAGGGAGACTAAGTCACCTGCCGTAGGCAGAATAGTGGCTCCAAAGATGGTCTCGCCCTAATCCCCAGGCGTTACTTCTGTGAAAATGTTAACATTACATGGCAAAGAGAATTAAGTTTGCAGATAAAATTAAGGTTGCTAATGAGCTGACCTAAAAATAGGGAGATTATCTTGGCTGCTCTGATGGGCCAGTCTAATCGCATGAGTCATTAGATGGAAAAGAAGAAAGCTGAAGTGTAGGGCAGAGGGATGCAGCCTGAGAACCACCTGGTCCCGGGGCTGGCTCTGCCTGGAGAGAAGGCGCCATTGGACAAGGAATGTGGGCGATTTCTAGGAACCTGATTTTCCGCAGTCCTGCGATACCTGCCTGGGACTTCTGACCTACAGGACTGCTTGCTTAGACTGCGACCTTTGTGGTAATTTGTTAAAGCAGCGATAGAAAACAAATCTATCTGTGTGTGTAGGGTACTCAAGGTGAGGTTAGAGAGAACAGTTAAATATATCACGTCCTATGTTTTAGTTATGTTTTTCTGTGATAATGCTGCTTGGCAAACAGACCCCTTATCTCCGTGTCTAACAACAAATGACTGTGTGTGTTTTCTCTTCCGTAGTGGAGAGAGCCAGCTACGCTGGCCTGCAGGGGGAGGCGTGTCCTTCCAGCAGTGGGACAAGGCTCTGGCCAAATGGTTTCCCCTGGAGAGGAGGCCTTCCTTGGGGAGAAGGCTCTGGGCATCTTCCTCCTGTCTGCACGGTTTGAACCTAGCATAGCTCCATGCACGTGTGGGGCCCTCAAACACCATGGCCCCTGTAGTTTCTCACCTCCTTCAAGTGTTCCTACAAGGTCCCAGGAGCTTCTGCTCAAAGCCATCAGACCTCGGCGGTGCCTCTCTGGATGGGCAAGTCTCCCCAGGTCCTGGTGTGGTGGGTGGCCCTGCAAACTCAATTTCCTGATGGGCCCAAGAAAAGCCACTGAATTTCAGTTTGCTCAGGTTTTTCTTGTTGTAGGAATGCGAATTACAACTGACAACCTCATTACTTGTTAGAGCCAAAACCGGAAATCCCAACAGCTATTTGGAAATATATTTTTTTTAAAGAATATTTTAACTCAACTATTTTTCTTACAAAATCATCTGACCTTAGATAATGCATAAATATTGTGCTAACTTTTTCTCTCTGCTTTTCTAGCATCTTAAATACCTCGATCTAGTCTCAGTGCTGTGAAGCATTTTCCTCCTTTAATATTAAAGGCATCATACCATAATCTTATCTATTGTTTAATAAAATACCATTGAAAAATGCAGCCTACTAAATGATTCCCAAATTTGAAAAAGTTTTCTAAATATAATGAAATATATGAAATAAAATATGTTAAAGTTAAAGTAGAAACAAGAGGGAAAAGCATTTTATCTCTGTTTATATTGTAAATGCCAGCAAAAATATGTGAAAAATAATATCTGGAATACTTACTTTGCTGAATGAGTACAAATGTTAGAAACAAGTGATGAAGCAAAAATGATTGCAGAAAATAAAATGCTATGAGACTTAATTATGGATTTTCAGGCTATTTAAAAATGAAAAAGGAAGTAGGAAAGTTTTGATTAATGAGTAGTTCTTTAAACAATCACCCATCAGCTGCCTTATTTGTGGTTGAAAGGAAAGATTAAAACTGTGAAAATGAACAAATTGTCATCACTGCACTGCTGTGAGTGATAAAGAAAAATATCGAATGAATTAATGAAAGAAAAATGAAATGCCAATGCTGACAAACAGGAAGAACACACATAATGTTTGAGTTTTATCAAAATTATAGGAATTGAAGCTCTAAGTTCTTTTGTTTGTAATATTTGAAATTATTTTTTTCTGAAGATTTTTGTTTTGTTGTTTTACTCTAATCCATTTCTCTTTTGTTTTAAAGCAATTATGATGTCATTCAGCATTCAGTGAAATAATCCCATTTATTTCTGAAAATTATATTCTGAGCTAAAAACCAACATAGAACAAAATAATGCCCCTTTTCTGTAAAGCTTGAATATATGCTATGCAAATTGGACATCAATCACTACTGAACTGTAGAAATCATGCTCCAAGGCCACACTAGCAGTGACATGCCCAAAGGGGGGTGGGGTGCCACCCTCGCGGGAAGATCGTTTTGTCACTAATCTTGCTTAGAATTGCTGGCCAATGGTGATAATAAAGAGTGGGCCACTTGTTGTTGGTTCCTGTATTATTTTTATATTCCCTATAATTAATGCATTCCATTATTACCTGTGCCAGGTGAACCATTCCCTATATCCTCTCTTTCCCCCAATTTTCTGCCTCATAACTGTAGGTTGCTGATACTTTTCTCCTGAAGTAAATTCCCTGTGTTGCTTTTCTTCAGAAAAGGCATGTGTTTGAGAGGAAATGAATTCAGGTGATAGATGTGCTAATTCTATTAGTCCATAATTCTTTCTTTCCTCCCTGAGTTTGTCACAGCTCATTCTCTAGTCCACCAACGTTAGGCTTCGTCCTGTCTTATTTTGACCACTGGACTAGAGGATGAAGATTCAATTGCCTGTTCCAAGCTAAGACATTAGAAGGCACCACAAGTTTGCACTTCTCTGTCCATGCTCCTGATTGCACCATGAGACAATCTTTCCCCAGGTGCCTGCTCTGCCTTCAGTCTGAGTCCTTGAATGAGAAACGTGGCATAGGCCTGAACCAGAGCCACAGACTGTACTACATCCACCCCAGGAAACTCACAGAGCCGTCAGTGAGTCAATTAAGACCAATCTCCCAGGCAGAAGAATTCACTCTCAAGGAGGTGGGTGCAGAGTGACTTGTGCAGAGTGACTTGTTTCCAAAAAGTACTGTGTGTAAAGGGGGAAAACAATAACTCTAGAGTGAAGAAACTTTCCAAACACTGCTGTAGCCAGATGACGAAGTTCAGCATCAACAATGACAAGTCATGTTTAAAGTACGTGCCATGATACGATGGAATGAGAACAGGATTTTACCTCTCTGTTCTTCCTCCAGAAAAACAGTAGCCCCAATCTAATCATGAGAGAACATCACACAAACCCATGTTGGTGGTCATTCTACAAAATTACAGAGTTTACATCAGGGAAATGCAAATTAAAATCAGAAAGAGATACCACTTCACATTCACCAGGATGGTTATAATTTAGAAAAAAAAAAAAAAAGGAAAATGAATGTTGGCAAGGCTGTGGATAAACTGAAACCTTCATACATTGCTGGTGGGAATATAAAATGGTGCAGCCACAGTGGAAAACGGTTTGGCGTTTCCTCAAAAATTTAAATATAAAATTACCAAAGGACCCAGGAATTCCACTTCTAGGTAAATACCCAAAAGAACTGAAAAAAGGAATACAAACAAAAACTTGGGCAACAATATTCATCGATAGAAGCGATTTTCACAAAAGCCAAAAGGTGAAGACAACCCAAAAATCCATCAACTGATGAATGGATAAACCAAATGTGACCTATCCACACCACGGGATATCACTCAGGCAAAAAATGACTTGAGGTACTCACACATGCAACAACATGGACGAACCTTGAAAACGGTGTACTTTTTTAAACAAGCCAGACTCAAAAGACCACATATTGTACAATTCCATTTATAGGAAATATTCAGAATAGGCAAATTCATAGAGACAAAGGTAAATCAGTGGTTACCAGGGCCCTGTGGAGTGGGGAATGGGATGACTGCTTAATGGGTATGGCCTTCCCTTCTGGGGTGATGAGAATGTTCTGGAGCTATATAGTGGGAATGGCTGTAAGCATTGTGAATGTGCTAAATGACACTGAATTGAACTCTTCAAAATGGATAAAATGATAGGTTTTATATTATGTGTATTTCACCACAATAAAAATGTGTAAGAAAGTATCTCAAAACCTCTATTCTGAAGCTGATTCTTTAGGAGCAGTAGGGCTGAGATTTACATATACCCGTTCTTTTCATCTCCTTGGGTGATTCTTGATGCACACCCTCTTCAATATGGATATTGTACAGTTTTAAGTATTTATTAAGCATTACTATTTTCAAAGCATGTAACTTATACACCGTATCATCTGCAGTATATATTTAAGAAAAAAAAAGGAAAGGAAAGAAAATTTTGGTTGGAATCCAGACTTTGTTACTAATTAGCAAAATGACCTGTAACAATTAATTTGTCTATTACTCTAGTTCTCTGCCTTTTTTTAGTAATGCCATACCTAATTTAAATGTCAATAAAACTATTTAGCATATTATTAAAGCATTAATAAATATAAAATATTTACTTATTAATAAATTAACACAGTACCTAAATTACAGCAGACACTCAAAAAATCCTTAACTTGTATATTATTACTTCATTTGATGAACAATCACTTATTTTCAATAATTATAACAAAAATTAGTTCTCAGCCTTTTCTCAAGCACCACACACCAGAGGGCTACAGTAGCAGTGATTCTGGAATCACTACTCACTGTATTGGGGTGGCGCGTCCCTGAGGAGGCAACTGGACAGGGACCTCAGGAGGACCAGGAACATTGCAGAAAGCTTACACGTAAGTATGGGTTTCCCAAAAGAGGTTCATTAAGTTTGGAAGATTGTTTATGTTACAGAGATCGTGTGAGCTCAAATTCCAGATGGCCTCCAAAATTCTTGTCCCCTGATGTGTATTTTGCATCTAATTCCCTCCCTTTAGTATGGGTGGGGTTTGTGACTATGATGGGACCTCATTCTCATGATTATGTTACTTAATGGTTGACTTTTAATCAAAAGTTCTTGGTGGGCCTGAAATAATCAGAGATATGCACTGTGAGAGAGAGTCCCCTGCTGGCCCTGAGGAAGCAAACTGCCATGTTGTAGAAAAGTCCTAGGAGTGCATAGGAGCTGAAGCCACTTGCCGGACATTAAATACTAGATAGAATAACATTTGCTCGTCTTTTGGCTGTGGAAATATGGCTGAAGCTCTGGCCCCCCGAAGAACTTCATCTCCCCTCCAGTAATGAAACGAAGCCCTTTGGATAAAAGTCAGTTACTTTGGAAAACTTCAGTTATTAAATAATTAAGTGGCAATAAGCATTCTTAGGGAGAAAGCAGAAACTTATTGCTAATATAAATAATCCTGTCATGAAACTGATAAACATTTCAAAAAAGAGTATTTTGTTATAGAAGCGAGAGTTAATTAGAACATCTACACAGTAAACTGGCAAGATGAGATACATGTGTTAAGTTTAGTAACATTTACAAATTGTTTATATTGCATTGTTTCAAGAAAAATAGTTATGGGAAATGATGGAAATACATGACCTTGAGACGGGTGGAGATACAGTTAAGGCTCCACTACCACCAATCCAACCACCTGCTGCTCTGATTCTACAAGTTCAGGTAATTGAAAGGAATCACAAGACTCAGAGGGCAAGTCATGTCAAGCTTTCATACAAGTTAAGGAGAGAAGAAACAGGAGGAAGCAAAGCCAGCCAAGCCTGGGGCCAAGGGACTTCCAGGTGCAGCTCCCCAGGGTCCTTCCTCAGTCGCACAGGATGGGTTTTGATTTTAGATATGAACCACCCGGGTATGGGTGAGGAGTCTTTGTTTCAGGGGAGCCGGAGCAAGTGTTTCAAGCAAGCTTTTACTATCCCACTGACTGGTTCACTAAGCCAGGCAGTGGGGCAGGTCACGCCAGGTATAATCCATCCATCTGTGCCGTCAGGCTTGCCCAGGTGCCACGTGCATGGCAGTTTTGAACTCCCATATAATGCCACATTATAAATAACTAGCAGCACATCTTGTTCTTTATCTGGGACATGGGTCAGTACCAGACTTCCAGGCTTCTCTGAAGATCAAGCCAGAGTTGTCCCAGTGCAGGTGTGAGAAAGCCCTGTCTTCTCTACATTCTGGCTAAGCTACCCTTCCATGTTCACTTATCCTGGGGTGAGCATGGGGGACATGTCAAAACTCTCTCTCCAACCCCCAATGTCACCTAAAAACCAAATATATTTCCATAATGTGCTCAATATACACATTATTGTATATTGTATCTACATTGTATCATAGATATGTGTAAAATATTGTATATAAGTATTTCAAATTTGACATTGTCAAATTGACTATATTCCACACAAAATTACTTCTCTCATTTTGCATAAGTCAAATATGTGATGAAGTGAGTAATATGAACTTGAGTGCTAGTGGTTAATAGATGGTTAAATAATTCCAAATTAAATATGAAAGTAAAATACAGAGCAAAAAAGAATGGAGGAGGAAGGAAGGAACGAAGGAAGGAAGGAGGGGCAATCCTAAGTATCCCAGATATTAAGAGCAATTTTTTTTTGTTTTCAATACCATTTATCTGACTTTGTTCTAAATTGCTTAAAATAAATTTCTCTTACACATTTCCACATGCGTCCATATTAGTTCTCTCTTTCGTCCAGTCTAATGCATCCTTGGTTCTAAGAGCAGCCAGCCTTGGCCACAATGCCTCTCCTTGATTTTCTGGGTCATGCCCTGTCCTCTGGCTTTCTTCTGCATTTTGTAGTTGAAACATATGGCTTCTTTGTGTATAGTTCTCATCAGAAACGCCTCAAGTTCCTCTAATTAAGAATAACCGTGAATCAGTAGCTCAACATTTTTAAAGTCATATGATTTTGCAGTGATACTAACATAACATTTAGTTTGACAATTATTTTTTTTCAGAATAATAAACTAATTTCACATGGTGATGAAACTATTTTATGATATATTATTTATCAAAATATCATTGTGGTTTGTCATTTAAAATTTTAAGAAAACTTTAAAAATAATTTTACAGTGATTTTTGGTTAGGAAACAATTTTTATGGGAAGCTCAAGGACTCAATATTCATTGATAGATGAATGGATTTTATACGGAATGCTCATTTCCTCATTCAAAAAAATAGTAGTTGGGGAGGTATGGTTTCCTGTCATTGTTTGTGCAATAAGGAAGTTTGGAAGCGCCTGATGCTCAACTGCTACTAATAACAGCAGCATCTGAGTTTAATTGGATGAAAAGTGATGCATAAGAAACACAGTTTCCTGCAGATTCAGTTGAGGCTGAACTGTGAGGGATCAAGAATAACAAAAGTGAGTTGTTCGCTTAGAGGTCAAGTGGAAGTTTCAGTTCCCTATAGGTAAGAATTTTCTACAGCAGAGCAGTAGGTTAAAGCTATTAGTGTGGATTCAGACTTAGACTACAGAATTTGGGCTGATTAAACTACTGACAGTATCAGGTAATCATAGTACCTAGGACTTAACCCCAAATGAGGATCAAGTATCTCGAGGTGGGGCAGAGAAAAAAATGCAAAAACTTAAATCCAAGTTTTCTATTTAAAACTTATTTTTAAACAATATATTGCAGAGCATTTTTTATATTCTGTTTTACCATTTTAATTTAATTCAAGAAACTCATGAACATGCTTTACAAAATATGGGTCTAGAGGTATTAACTATCCATCATAAATAACTGTAATAAATAGACATCAAATGTAAATAATTTCCTCTGGATTATGTTTAGCTAATTTTTATATGGTGATAATGAGGTTCCATACTGGAGTTAGGCGTTACTGGAATTGAGTTCCACTGCCCTTTAAATGAATAGGCCCCAGGTGGAAATGTGATGACTAGAAGACAAGAGGAAGTATGCTTACATTCTCAACCGTTTTGCTTATGAATGTTATAGACACCAGAAAGGTAAAATCTACTTTTCTGGCCAACAATAAGTATAAATTAAGTAATTCTGTAAGACATTTTAAAATCTCCCTACAGTGATTACATCTGCACCTCTGC
>JAQZBX010033266.1:0-18033 GCA_029593785.1 Cabassous unicinctus | reverse complement strand
GTGTGAGATAGAGGTTCTCTTTCTTTCTTTTGGGAATGGATATCCAGTTCTCCAGTACCATTTGTTGAATAGGCTGTTCTGACCCAGCTGGGTGGACTTGAAAGCCTTGTCAAAAATTGACCATAGATGTGAGGCTCTATTTCCAAGCTCTCAATTCTATTCCATTGGTCAACCTGTCTATCTTTATGCCAGTACCATACTGTTTTTACCACTGTAGCTTGATAATATGCTTTAAAGTCAGGAAGTAAAAGTCCTCTAACATCGTTCTCCCTTTTTAAGATATTTTTGGCTATTTGGGGACCCTTACCCTTCCAGATAAATTTGATAATTGGCTTTTCCAATTCTACGAAGAAGGATATTGTAATTTTTATCAGGATTGCATTAAATCTGTAGATTAGTTTGGATAGAATTGACATCTTATTATTTAGTGTTCCAATCTGTGAATATGGAATATTCTTCCATTTATTTAGATCATCTTTGGTTTCTTTTAGCAATGTTTTATAGTTTTCTGATTGCAGGTCCTTTATGTTCTTGGCTAATTTTATTGCTAAATATTTGATTTTTAGTAGCTATTGAAAGTGGAATTTTTTTTCTGACTTCCTCCTCAGTTTGCGCATTAGTAGTGTATAGAAATGCTATTGATTTTTGTGTACTAATCTTGTATCCTGCCACTTGCTGAAATCATCTATAAGTTCTAATAGTTTCGTTGTGGATTTTTCAGGATTTTCTAAGTATAGGATCATATCATGAGTGAATAGAAAAAGTTTTACTTCTTCCTTTCTTATTTGGGTGCATTTATTTCTTTTTCTTACCTAATTGCTCTAGCTAGAATTTCTAGCAAAATATTGAATAACAGTGGAAAGAGTGGGCACCTAGGTTAGGGGCATAAATATTTATTATTGTTATTTCTTCTTGGTGAATTGCCCCTTTTTAAAATATATAGTAACCTTTTTCATCTATCATAACAGTTTTGCATTTAAAATCTCTTTTATCCAATATTAGTATCACTATTCCAACTCTTTGTTGTACTATTTGCATCAATTATCTTTTTCCAACCTTTCACTTTCAGCCTTTCACTTTGCTTCTAAGATGAGTCTCTTATAGACAACAAATAGATGGCTCATGTTTTTTATCCATTCTATCAGTCTATTTCTTTTAATTGGGGAATTTAATCCATTAACATTCAGTGTTACTACTCTAAAGGCGTTACTTATTTTGTCCATTTTATCCTTTGGTTTTCTGTTGTCACATCTTACTATTGTCTGTCTTTTAACCCTTTCCATTTCTCTTACTTATGTTCTTCATTTCTACACTCTTCTCCAGAGCTCTCACCCTGGTCTTTTCCTTTCAGGCTGTAACACACTCTTTAATATCTCTTGTAGATCCAGTCACTTGGTAACATACTTTCTCAGTTTTTGTTTGTCTGTGAAGACTTTAAACTCACCTTCATTTCTGAAGGATAGTTTTGCTGGATAAAGAATTCTTGGCTGGCAGTTTTTCTCTTTCAGTACCTTAAATATATCATACCACATCCTTCTCACCTCCATGGTTTCTTATGAGAGACTGGCAGTTAGCCTTACGGAGGCTCCCTTGTAAGTAACACATTGCTTTTCTCTTGAGGCTCTCAGAATTCTCTTATCTTTGCCCTTTGACATTCTGAACAGATGTCTCAGAGTGGTTCTATTCAGACTTATTCTGTTTGGGGTACGTTTTCCTTCTTGAATACTGATATTCATGACTTTCATAAGGGCTGGAAAATTTTCAGTCAATATTTCCTCAAATATTCTTTTACCCCCTTTCCGTTCTCTTCTCCTTCTGGGACACGCATGACATGTATGTTGTGCATTTTGGGTTGTCATCCAGTTCCCTGAGATCCTGTTCAATTTTTTGCATTCTTTTTTCTCTGTTCTCCTACTTTTATTTCACTTATTCATTCTTCTACCATTTCAAATCTGCTGTTCTATGCCTTTAATGTATTTTTAATCTCATCCCTTGCGTCTTCATTCCCATAAGCTCTGTTACTTTTTTGCATGCTTTCAAATTGTTCTTTATGCTCTCACAGTGCCATCTTAATATCCTTTATCTCTTTAGTCATATCTTCCTTCATCTTCTTAAATTGATTAAGAGGTTTGTGTGACCATCACTGATTAGTTGTCTTAAATCCTGTGTCTCATCTGGATTATTGGTTTGTTCTTTTGGCTGGGCCATATCTTCCTGTTTCTTAGTATGGCTTATTATCTTTTGTTGATATCTAGGCTGCTGATATCAGTGATTTTGCTCTGTTGATCAATTTCTCTCGCTTGCCTAGTGGTTTTATTTCACAGCTCTTCTTTGATTTTTTGGTTTAATTTGTTCTAAAACTTTAAGATTGCTCTATTTAAGTAATCAAAACAGGGGCAGGGAGCCATTAATGGGACTGTGAAAAAAACAGGTGGCAAACCTATCTTCCTTCACTTTCCCAGCTGGCCAGTAGATGGCACTGTTTGGGAAACCTTTCCACAGAGATGAATCCTTCAGTTTCCACTGACTAGCTTTACGGATATAAAACTGAGTTATGGTGGTTAAAGTCACTGAAGAGAAACCACACTTGGCCCTCAGCCATACCCTCCCTCTTCCTAGGAAGGAATATGTCCTTTCCCCTCTGTTGGCCACTCAGCCGCAGGTTTTACCAAGGCTGTTCACCTCAGGGATGGGGATGGATGGTGTTCCCACCTGCAGAGCCCAACTCACAATTTTCCTTTTGGCCTCTTTGTCTCTGTCCCTGGTCCCTACTGGATGATGCCTGCTGCACTCTCCTGGTCTGCAGGTCCCTGAAGCAGCTCCCTTGGATGACGTCTATGCCTTCTCCCCTATTTTGCAAGAGAGCTGCTCCCTGCCTAAGCTACTCCAACCCTCAGGTGTCTTTTTAAAATTTCTCTACCAATGTTGATATATAATAATCAATTTATCGATTCCATGGTAAGTAGATTCACAGAGAAATTTAATATCCATTTGAAATCATCTGGCGCCATGAAGCAGCCATCTTGAGAGCACCAGAGATTATCTGAGTGAAAGGCACATTTTTTTCCATTCTTCCTTTCAAAATCAGGGGCTAAACATTAAAATTAATGGGCTTTCTTTGAATTCCTACAGGGATTTATCCTTTGAGTGTTTAGATAGAATCATAACCTTCGTTAAGGTGACTTGTTTAGCATAATGTCTGCTAGATCATTTCCTTTAGCTTCCATATTATGTTATAATAGCCACCTCTTTAGGAAGTAAGAGTGCATCTAAAAGCTCCTTAGCTTGTTGTCCATTTCTGATGAGGGAATCCAGCAGACATGTGAAACACCCTTTGTTTCTAAAGCATCCCAAAGTCATTACCCCTCCAGAAACATACCTGCTGTCTCTATTTATTTACTCTCTGGGCTTTGGCTAGTTGGCAAGCTCTATGAAGTGCAGTAATTTCTGCCATCTGGGTTCATTTTACTTCAGGTAGAGAATTAGATTCTAAAGGAGTCCTTAAATTAGTAATAGCATATCCTGCTTGATAACCTCCAGTTTCAGTTCTGAGATATGATCCATCAGCAAATAATATTAAGCCATTATTCTCAATGGGAGTGTCTAATAAACCTGAGTGAGGTACAGAGAGTTCCCTGACCAAGGCAAAATAATGATGAGGTCCCTTCCTCTGGTAGGGGCAGGGGAGTGGCAGGATTCAGTGTGCTGCAGAGGCAAATAATAATTGCGTGAGAGAGTGCTAAGTGATAGGATTTGATGGTTCCCATGAACTTGAGCTAAAATCCCAAGGGCTTGTCCAGATCACTCATGCGCAACTAGACAAAGTAGCTTTTTGAAGTTTGGGATGTCCAAGAAAGGAGGCTGTTGAAGAGCCTTCTTCAGGTGACAGAAGGCCTGTTCTTGTTTGAACTCCCAGAAGAGAGGGTCTCCTACTGAGGACTTCGTCAATTCATAAATAGGGGCTGCAATCTCAGAAACTTTTGCCACCCATTATCTGCAATATCCAGTTAAGCCTAGAAATCTTCTCAACTGTCATTTTGTGAGGGGTCTGGGATAAAATCTGGATAGTTTTTAGTCTATCAGTAGAGAATAATTTTCCCCTTTTTAGATAGGTCATGCCCTAACTAGTGGACTGTGTTCTGGCAACATTGAACCGTTAAGTCCCTTTTCTGCTAAGGCTGGGAGCAAGTAAATGGACTTCTTTTATAGGCTGCCTTGTTCTCTGAACAAAGTGGGAGATTGTCTAAATAGTGTATCAGCACTGAATCACAAGTGAAATTTGGGTATTTTAAGTCTTGATTTAGGTGCTGGGAAAAGAAAGAGGGAGTTTCAGTGAACCCCTGGGGCAGCTGTCCAGGTATATTGTTGTCCTCCCCAGGTGAAAGCTAAAAGGTATTGACTCTCCTGGTCCAGAGGCACACTGAAAAAGGCAGAGCAAAGATTCACCACAGTGACGCAAGTGGCTTCAGGAGGAATTGATGAGAGGATGGTACTGCTGGAAAAGAGCATAACAATTTTGTTGATGGACCTAAGGTCTTGAACAAATCAATATCCTCCTCCATTTGGTTTCTTTACTGGCAAGATGAGAATTATGAGAGGATGCTGGGATAGAAGGCTTTGAACTACAGGTTTGAGCCCTGTCTTTGCTTCTGGCTTTGAGGGATATTAGAGAAATTTGGGTAAAGGTTTAGTAGAGTCTATCAAAACTTGTATGGGTTCTGCTCCAGGTGTTTTGCCTAAGTCAGTGGAATTTTTAGCCCATAGAGTGTCAGGTAGGGTGTTAATATCCTTATCTGGGATATACATGAACATACAGGAGAAGGAAAGTGTATATCCAGAGCAGATGCAACTTGATTATGAATAGAAGACTCCTCTGGAACCTCAAGAAATAATCCCTCTGGTGTGCATTTAATATTAAAATTATGATTCCAGTTGCAAAGTAAGTCTACCCCTATTAAATTTGCAGAAGTGGTATCACCAAGTGGGAAATAACGTATTCAGTCAAAGGCCCAAGGGTTGCAATTAAGGACAGGGAATCTATGGGTTATTTGAAGTACCTACCACCTGTGTTTACTTCAAGGAAGAGGTTGAGCAAAGGAGGCAGATTTAATGTAGAAAGAGTGGGACCCATGTATTAGTCAGCCAAAGGGGTGCTGAAGTAAAATACCAGAAATCAGTTGGTTTTTATAAAGGTATTTATTTGGGAGTAGAATCTTACAGTCACCAGGCCATAAAGCTTAAGTTACTTCCCTCACCAAAGTCTGTTGCCTTGTGTTGGGGCAAGACGGCTGCTGATGTCTGCAGGAGTTCAGGCTTCCTGGGTTCTTCTCTTCCTGGGGCTTGTTCTCTCCGGGCTCAGCTGCTCTGCTTTCTCCCCCGTCCCTTCTGCTTACAATATCTACAGGCATCCTTATCAGCATGTGGTTGGCTGGGAAGTGGGCCACCTAGCTGTTTGTTCTGCAGGGCCACAAGTTTTCTTTGGCTCCTATCTCATTTTTGTTCTAAAGCCTTTTCAAAATGTTCTGCCAGGTGCTATAGTTCAGACAAAGGGGCTATTAACCATCTTAATTTCTGTTTTTGAATTAGGTCTCCAATTTCAGGTTTAACTCCTTGACAAAATGAGGTGAAAGGGCTGCTGTAATATCAGCACCTTCTTTAATTCCAGAATGTTATCTGAAGGTATTTTCTAATCTATCTCTAAAACCTCTTGTAATGTGATCTTTTCTCTGCTTGCGTGATTGAGTTATGGGTCAATCTTTTTTTTTTTACATGTTTCAGGTATGGCTTTTATGAGACTCTGCCCTACTTTTGGGTCTCTCTTTTTTTTTTTTTTTTTTTTTTTTTTTTTTTTTTTCTTTTTTTACCCTCAGGTTTACTATGAAAAGAGGCATCCTGTAGGTTCCTTTCTGGGCCAGTTCAATCAACTTTTGTCATTCAGGATTTAGCAGCTGCGCTTCTGACCAACATACATACAAGTTGATATAGGTCAGGTAACACTGGGTCATATGCACCCTAAATAATTCTAAATTCTTCTATAAATATTTGCCAGTCTTGTTTGGATTTAAGGAAATCTTTAATTATAGGTTTTAGTTCAGCTCTGGTCCCAGGTTTAAATGCTACAGGTTTAAATGCCCAGTTCACGGGTGGGCTGGATCCTTAGAGACAACTGGCATTTTGGGATTTTAAGAGAGTGTCAGGAAAAGGTAGGGGATTTGGACAAGGGGAAGAGGAGGGAGGAATCGATGAAGACGCAGAAGGAGAGAGATTGGAAGGATAAGAGGAAAGAGGGAGAGCTGAATATAGGGAAGAAACTAGGGGTCAAAGAGAGGGAGGATTTACTAAGGAAATGTGTCTAATTTGTTTTTGCTTAAGTTTGTCAAATTGCTGTTTAGCTTTGGCCAAAGAATTTTCTAGTGGAACAATTTGTGATTGAGAATTGTGTTTGAAGTCCTCTGTGGACCACTCACAGTGTACTGCCCACTGGCCCCAAGAAATCTTATTACTTTTCATTCCTATGGTGCCCCTAAATGAACAATTTTGTTCAAGTCAAATGTTCCCCCGAGTGGTCACTAAAGGCCCAAATCATCTGTGGTGAAGTAATGCCGTTTACAAAGACAGCTGTGGGAATTAAGAATATCATGAGAGCACATCTAAGAAGCAGGAGCTTCTCCTGGAGGAGGAGAGGGTTTAGACTTAGATGACCCATGAGACCTGGCAACCGTTGGTCAAAATGTAATGCTTGTGCACCCTGGGTCTTGGGCCCCCACACTGATGGTTGGTCACGTTTGAATGCAGGCCCGACAATCTGTACCACCCCTCAATAGGCAGAAAACCAGAGAGAATGTTCTATCTGGATCAAAGTCAAGTTCTCAGGACAAAATGTCAAGACGGAATGAGAACCTCATCCAGTTTTATTGTGACTCACAGTAATGTTTGTCTAAGTGGATGCTGGTCCAGTGAGAACCGAAAACTCACTGGTCTATGAGGTCGGCTTGGACAACAGGCTTAGAGGGCCCATGGCTGTGTTATACCCTGTGATTCTCATTCTTATGACAAACAACACTTTTAGACAGTGCAGTGCAAACACCGTAACATGAAAGAAAGCAGAAAAGGAAGAAAAGGAGTGGCCTGATTTTCACCAAGGATTCTAAACAAATGGGAACTAATAAATCCAAGTTTGGTACTTAGAATTAATGGCCGAGGAACTCGACACAAAAAGACTGGAGTTCAGATCAGGTGCTAACTTACCATGTTGGCACAGACTCAACAAGCCATGAGTAGCAAGGCACATGGTGCCTCTGTGTGTCTTAAACCTGGCCAAAGGCTGGGGTCTACGACAAGGCTCAGCACAGATTGGGGCCTTGGTGGAACCTCCGTGAGAGCTGTGGAAATAAATGAACACCCAAAGGAAAACAAACAAAGCTATTTTTTCAGAGCTTGCTACAGCAAGGGAGTCAGCCACTGTGGCTTGTGTTTGGTGGAGACTCAAAGGCAGACAGAGGAGTGGGAAAGCTTAAGAGTGGAAAAGGGGAAGACTTCAGGTATACCTGATTGGAGCCTGTTGGCATGGGGACGCTGGAGGTGGGCTAAGCAGAAGCAGTTTATGTAATTAGTCAGGGAGCATATTGGGCTTTCTCTGGTTGGTCCTACATTGGAGGCAGAGACGAAAATTACAGAAGTTGTCAGCAATTGATCAAGTCCATGCTATTTTGAGTTGATTGTTACAAGGATTATGGGTTAACTTCCTAGACTGGTTGTTGTAGATAGTGGCCAGCCTCCTGGACTGAGTGCTACGGGTAGTGGGCCACCATTTCCTGGTCTGGTGACTGTTGATAGTGGGTCAGAGTCTTTTGGTCATTGTTCATTTGTATATTCAGTCTCTCAAAATATAGCCAACTAAAGATGAATATCCAAATATGTAAAAATTGCCTACAAATCAATAAGAAGATAACCCAAAAGGAAAATGGGTAAAAGACATGAGGGCTATTCTCAAAAGAGGAAATCTAAATGGCTAATAAATTTATGTAAAGGACTCAATCTTATTAGTGATGAAGGAAATGCAAATTAAAACTCAGTAAACACCATTTTACTTCCACTAAGCTGGCAAAATTAAAGAAGTCTGATAGTACTGAGTGTTGGTGACTATATCAACCAAAAAGAATTTTCACACATTGCAGGTAGAAGGGAAATTGGTACCACGAATTAGGATGACTTCTTAGTGTTCTACTGTAAAGGTGAACATTTTGTATACCCTCCTAGGTATTACCTTATAGAATCTCTTGGATGCATGCTCCAGGACGCAATTTGGGGTCTATTCAGGTGTTTCCAACCTCAAATTCAGGTCCGGGGGGTGGAGACAAACACCTCTACCACTGGATCAATAAATTGTGGTATAGTCACAAAACAGAATATCTTATAGTCCCCAAAGTGAATTATAGGTCTATAATCAATGTGACTATATCCTAGAAACAACTTCCAAAGAAGCACGTTGCAGAAGACAACATAGAGCATACCATTTTCTATAAAGCTTAAAGTAAGCAAAACAAAACGTGTTAAGAGATACAAATAAGCAATTTTAAAAGCTATTTTAAAAAGCAAGGGCATGATGGAAACAAAATTCAGGATAGTCACTACCTCTGGTGGTGAGGCAGGGAGATGGGAAAGGAACACCCAGGTAGAAGCATCTGTGCTAGGTGCTCCAGTTCTTATGTAGGATGGTATGTTAATGGGTAGTAATTTTATTATGCTTCATAATTATATATAGTCCACACATTCTTTTGTATGTATTACACAAGATACATGATTATTCATTAATTTTAATTAAAAAACAAAACAAAACAAAAAAAACTCCTCAAGGTTTGCACTCCTGAGTGCGCCCCCAAGGCCTTCCTAATCCGGCCTCAACCGCGCTCTCCAGAAGTCGCTCCTCTGCTGCTAAACATTCCGGTTCTCCAGACACTTTCCAAGGCCAGCTAGGTCTCATTTCCGAGTTTTGCGCTACCTTCCGTTCCGCGGATAACCTCTTGCGCCCCCTTTCCCTGCCATTTTGCTCAAAGACACCCCCGCCCCCAATTCCCGGGCCTTCCAGCGCCGGCACTGGTGCCCCTCTCAGTTGGCAGGCGGATTCCCCGCGCCCCCTCTCGCGGCCCCGCGCCCCGCGCGCCTTTGGCCGCGTGCCCCCGCCGTTTGCTGCGCGCTCCGCGCCCCGCACTCCGCGCTCTTGCGCTCGCCGCCCACACCCCACGCGGACCCTCACGGCGCATCCCCAGCGCCCACGACCTGGCGGCTCTGCAGACCAGGGGCCGCGCCCGCAGGAAAGTGGCCAGGCGCGTCGTCCCTCGTGAGGCCAGGGGACCTGCGGGGCTTCAGCAGCGGGATGGGCCTGAGCCCGGCCGCCGGCGGGGAGCGCGGACCCTCCATCCCTCGGCTTCTGCGGTCCCGCCCCAAACACGCCTCCAAAGCTGCCAGTCCCAAGGCCAGTGCGGGACCAGACCGAATGCCAGTGAGCCCTGCTCCCGGACAGCCACCTGTGCCCCAGCCAGGTCTGCCCGAGGAGTGGGGACCCTCTCCCCAGGGCCGCCTGGCCCGGGCCTGCAGCCCTCCAGAGCCTTCTCGAGGGTCCCGGGGCCGCGGTGCCTGCTGACCCCGGGGGCCGTCGGACCGTCAGAAAAGTCTCCACAGTTCCCTTCAGAACCCCTTTTCGTGGACGTGTATTGATTGTGCGAAATGTGTTAGCCGTAATAAGCGAGCATTGCGGAACGATCGTTCATGGTTAACGGAATCAGAGATGCGCGCTCCCTAGTGCACCTGGCGTCCGGGGACCGCTCGGGGATTTACCTGCGCTCTGTGTTTCAGGTGGAAGCGGGCCAGAGAGGGCGGCTCCCCCGCAGGTCCACCTACGAATCGCTCCAGCTCCGCAGAAGCTTCTGCCTTTGAGTTTAGTCCCACGATTTCTGCGTGGCTGGGGAGAGACAACTCTTGCTTCTTCACCCTCTCCTGGATTTTGCCCCTGGGAATTCCAGAGTCTCTCTTTCACGGAAGACCTGAGTCCTCTCTAGCTCTTATTCCCTTTCACTCATCCAGATTCTGATTGAGGGCTGACCAGGAGCCAGGCATGGCCCCAGACTAGAGCTACCGGCCCACGTGGACCTAGTGACACGGGACTGCCCTTTCACACGTTTCACTCTGTAGAAGGCACCTGTGGCTTTACATAGCTTTATTTATTCATTTTTTTCTTGACTCAGAAGACTCCATGGCATCCCAAGTGTTGGTGCAGCTCCCACCCAAGCAGCCCCAGCAGGAGGCGCTAGACGAGGGAAGAAGCATCCAGAAGGGGTAAGGTTCTTTGTATGAAAGCCTAGGTCTCTGGGTGGAGAAGCCTTTCAAGAATTGACTTTGACCTCAGTTCTGTAAACAAATTCTGAGGTGGTTTCCATAGAAGCCGCCGACCGCTGACCAGTAAGAGAGGCTGGTGTGCGCCTGGCAAGAACAGATTCCGCCCAGAGCAAGGGGAGCGCGCCTTGCAGCTGTTTCTAGCTACAGGGCCATTCTCTGTGCCACTGAGAACCGAGTCACT
This sequence comes from Cabassous unicinctus, assembly GCA_029593785.1. NCBI lineage: Eukaryota > Metazoa > Chordata > Mammalia > Cingulata > Chlamyphoridae > Cabassous > Cabassous unicinctus. The sequence continues at coordinate 7,457 of JAQZBX010033266.1, read as the reverse complement.
CTAGAAGGGGGCGCGTGGTATTACCAGTTGGTGTCGCTAATGAATGACACAACCTTCTTGAAAATGTCCTCAACCTGCTTTCACTACAAACGTGATACTTGCCTCTTTTAAATTCTGTGAGGCTCAATTATGGGGAAGAATTCTACTGAAAATGAGGGTTTCCTCACCACCACCGCTACAATATCTGGAGAACAAGAGTTAAAGCATGGGAAAAGTAAGGAAAACAGCATGTTGGGGTGCTGGCAGCATGCCAGATGTGGACACACGCTTTCTCGTTTAACCCTCTTGAGAACTCTGTGAGGCCAATATTACCATCTCTATTTTATAGATAATCAGACTGTGGCTCAGACAGATCAGATTACTACTAGTTCAAGGTTGGAGAGCAAGCATCAGAGCCAAGATTCAAACCCAAAATATTTCACTCTACTATACTACCCAAAAAGCATATTCTTGCCTTCAGTTTCAGAGGCAAAATTGTTGTTGTTTCGAGATTCAAAATATACTGATTTCTTTCACATTACTTGGAGTTACAGTGTTGTGGCTCAACAAGATTTCTCAGACTTGTGGAGCTAAATATTAGAAGAAACAGCTCAAGAGTTTAAGGGAGCTTGTCTCTGATCTTAGGACGGGATGAGAAGGGAAGGGCAGAGGTCAATATCTACTGTTTTCTTTCTTTGAGCTATATGCAAGAATTATTTTGAAAAGCATTTTAAAAGATTATCAGAAAATTAAAAAAAAAAAAAACAAGAAACCTGAAAGCTGCTCATTGCTGTCATTAGTGTTTTTACAATTGCCAGAAAAACAGTAAACAGCAATTATTTTGTAAGAAACCTTTACTGAAAAAAAGCTTAGGGGAAAATGTTTCCTAGAATTTCAAAACCCCGAGGTATCTTAGAAATCAAAACCTGAAGTGATGTGTAATACAGATTTTCCAGTGATTGTGAAATACGGTGTTATTTGTTAACTGTATGATGGCACATTTCATTTAGGGAGAAGCCGGTTGTTAACTCAGAAGCCACGCCCAGCCGGAAGAGGGCAAGTTCGAGTTCGCTGAGGAAGTCGGGGAGCACAGGCAAATTAAAGGAAGCAGCTGAGGTGGGTGTGGCGAGGATTCTGAGAGCGTGCGGATTTCCCATCTCCCTCACGCTGCTCTCAATGTTGGCTTTTACTTGATCTGGACTGTGTGCCGGGCTGAACCATACACTGATTTGAGGTGTTGGTTATGTTTCGTTTGTTTTTTAAAGTTTTATTGAGGCATAATTGACGTACAATAAATTGAACATATTTAAAATATAAACAATTGTTAAGTTGGTTGAAGTTTATCGACTTTTATTGACTTTCTCAAAGAACCAGTTTTGATTTTGTTGCTTTGCTCTATTGTTTTTCTGCTTACTATATCATTAGATTCTTTTCTGATTTTTATCATTTCCTCTTTTCTGCTTAGTTTGGGTTTAATTTGCTCTTTTTTCCCCCCTGTTTTAAGGTGGAAGCTGAGAGCGTTGATTTCAGACCTTTATGCTTTTTGATTATAGGCCTTTACTGCTATAAATTTCCCCCTAAGCTCTGCCTTAGGGTGTCCCACAAATTTGAATATGTTATGTTTTCATTCTCATTCAGTACTTGCTTTTTTCCCTTTTAATTCCTTCTTTGATCCATAGGTTATGAAGACATATTACTTAATTTCCAGATATTTGGATATTTCCAAGACCTCTTTCTGCTATTCATTTCTGTTTATTTTGTTGTGGTCAGAGAACGTATGCTGTCTGACTTGAATCCATTTGAATTTATTGAGACTTGTTTTACGGCCCTGTGGCAGTTTGAGATTATTTATGAATCCCCAAAAGAGAGATTGTTTGTAAACTAATCTATTCCTCTGGGTGTGATACCCTTTGAATGCATTAGAGTCAGCTGACATGCCTTGATTAAATTACCTGTTAAGATTAGGGCTCTGATTTGACCGTGTCAGTAGGCCGTGACTCAGGGTTGAGTCCCCGCCCCCTTGGTGGGCTGATATAAACGGGCACTCACTCAGGAAGACACACAGGAGAAGTGGCTGTGGCTCAAGTGTTTGAGCTCCCGCCTACCGCATGGAAGATCCCGGGTTTGCTTCCCGGTACCTCCGAAAGAGGATGAGTGAGACAGCGAGCTGGCACGACAGGCAGGCACAGTGAGCTGACGCAACAAGGGACACGAGGAGAATATAATGAGAGACGCAGCAGAGCAGGGAGCAGAAGTGATTAGGCTGTGCTTCCCTCCCACATGGGAGATCCTGGGTTCAGTTCCCAATGCCTCCTAAAAAGAAGACCAGCACACAACAAACAGACACAGCAAATACAAACAACGAGGGGGTGGGGAGAAATAAATAAAATAAATATTTGAAAAAAAAAGAAGACACACGGAAGAGGACAGAACGTGGTCATTTCAGCCCTGCCATGTGGCAGAAAGGGAACGGCTCAGACTGCTAAAGTCCCGGGAAGAGAGACGAACCCTCTGCCAGCCTACATCTGAGATGGGAAGAAGCTGGGCTCATGGAGCCTTAAGAGGGAAGAGGAGGCTGAACCTCGCAGATGTTTCGCCCGCCATCTTGCTTCAGCTGACTTTGGTGAGAAAACAACTTGAGTTGGACTCTTTAGGGCCTTGTAACTGTAAGCTTTTACCCCAAATAAATACTCTTTATAAAAGCCAAGAGATTTCTGGTACTCTGCATTAGCACGTCTTTTGGCTGACTAATACAGGCCCCAAATATGATAAAGCTTGGTAAATGTTCTCTTTGCTCTTGAGAAGAATGCGTATTCTGCTATTGTTGGGGTGGAGTGTGCTATAAATATCAATTAGGTCAAGTTGGTTCATAGTGCCATTCAGGTCTTCTGTTTACTTTTTTATATCAATTATACAGAGGAGTATTGAAACCTCTGACTATAGTTATGGATTTGTTTATTTCTTCTTGCAATTTTATCAGTTTATTCTTCATGAATTATGAAACTTTGTTATTAGGTATGTAAACATTTAGGATTGTTATTTCTTCTAGATGAATTGACCCCTTTATCATTATGGAATTACCTTTTTTATCCCTGGCAGTATTCTTTGCTTTGAAATCTATCTTTATTGATAATAATATAGTCACTCCAGCTTTCTTTCAATTTATGTTAGCATGGTATATCTTTTCCTTTTCCTTTTAACCTATTTATGCATTTATACTTAAAGTGTTTTTCTTGCGGACAGTCTATATAGTTGGGTTTTGCTTTTTATCTGATCTATCTCTGCCTTTTAATTGGGGATTGAGTGTTTAGATCATGTACTTTGATGAAATAATTGATATATTTGTTCTTCTTCCCCTGCTGGGCCCTGGCCAGGTGACCCCACTTTACCTCTCTTCTAGGGAAAAAAAAAAAGAAGAGATTGGCCCCAGTGTCTTATTAAGATGTCTTCTACCAGTGGTTTTAATGTTATATGATTCTAAGTGCACAAAGTCTGCTGGAAAATGACTATCGCAGTTACTGCTGACTTCACTGTTACCCATTACATTGTGTTTATTTAAATGAGGCGAGACTCTTGATCTCTTTAGTAAAATAACAATTTTAACAATCACAAGTTTTTCTTTTCATTACATAATAAAAGAGGAAGGTGCCAATTCAGCCTTTTTTTAAAAAAAAGTCTAAAGATCAATTTTATTGTTTAGGAATATAGAGATGTCAGTTCCAGCATTATCAGGCCAACGAATTACCCAGCCCCAATACCAGTCAAAATTTGTTTCTTCTTGAAGGGTATTTTCACAGGACACTGCAACAAGCTCTAAAATGTTTCAAGATCATTTTGTTCAAATTATACTTTCAAGGACTCATTTATATTAGCAGAGAACAAGTTGGTAATGGTTATGAATATTCATAACAGTATAACAAGGTTGATCTTCTTGGAAATGTTTTTAACACCCAGTCAGATTCTTTAGCACGTTTTATGATGTCGAAAGTTGCTGCCCCCTCAGTAGCTGCAAGGTGGCCATCTCCCTCAACCATTTCTAAGACTCTTTTTTTAAAAAAAACTTTGGAAGCACAGTCTTTACAAAGACTTGCATTTTTAAGGTTAGGCTCTGGAATTTCAAACATTGTAAGCCAAAAGCAGGCCCGAAGAACTCCATGCTACTGGCAAAAATGGAGTTCGAGATAAATATGATTTTGTTTAATATCAGTGAATTAAGAAGTATAAAACATTGCTTTTCTACGTTTCTTTTTTTTTTTCCCCAACAAAGATCTGGGAAGATATCCTTATCCTTGCCTTCAAGGTCCTCACAGACTATTTGGAAAAACAGGAAGAAGAATTTATATCACAATGTGATCAGAAAGCAACATGATCACCTGATCCCCATATGAAACTTTGTATAAAATTAGTATATAATTTCAAATTCACTTTTCCCTGGATTAGAAAGTTATGACAAAAGCCTGCCATGACATATCACTGCAAGCTGTTCTTTCTTCATCTTAACCTGATTGAGGTCTGTGCCTGTATCTTGGATGGACATTTTTCCCTTTTGATCCTTCTATATTGTCACCGGTTCCCCTGGGCCATTTTGAAGCTCTGGATGCATCCCTTTAATCATGTAACTCCCATGTTGGCTCCTTTCACCTAAGTGTGTATGGACCTTTTAGTATACATAGAATTACTTACTCTAAAGATCCTATTTACAAATGAGTTCCTATTCCTAAGGACTGGGAGTTAGGACTTGAACTCGTCTTTGTGGAGGACGTGATCCAATCCACAGCCCTCTTCTTGCCTCTTTCAGGCTGACGCCTCATTTTCCTCTACATCAAACAGCTTCCTCCGTGGGTTTTGGGGCAGCAAGGCCTCAGGCATCTCTGGACTTACGTGCTCCCAGCTTAGCAACCCCAGAGAAAACAGAGCATATTTTGCCTTGTATATAAAAACAAGGGGTAAAAAAAAAACAAAGCAAAACAAAAGACCAACCCAAGGAAAGGACTCTGATTGGCCCAACTTTGGAAAGGGTGCAAGGATAGGCCAAGCTTGTGTGCCGACTGGCACCCCCACTTGAATCACGTGGATGGCGCGGGAAGGAGCGATTACCCAAAGGAGATGAGAGGAGAGGACTCTTCTCAGAAGAATCAGTTTACATGACCTACAATCCCTACATATCTCCAAATCCGCCTGTATCCCCATCCGCTCGGCGCCTCCTCTCTGTGCCAGCCTCATCAGCCTCTTCTCTGTGCTTCCAATGAACCATGGTCTTTCCTTCCTCAGGGTATTTGTACTTACTGAGCTGCCAGGACAGCTCTTCCCTAGTTTTTCAAATCCAGCCCTTACATATCTTCTCTTCAGAGACGCCCTCCCTGACTATCTCATGGACTCTCCCCCACCCCATGGACATAACACTCCTTTTTTTGATCCCCTGTATTGCCTTAATAGCACCTATTACCTTCTATAGTTATTTTGCTAATTGATTATCTATCTGCCTGTCTTCAACCAGAAGGAAGATAACTCAGTCTTATTCACTGCTTTTTTACAATGCTTAAATTAGTAGGTGCTTGGTAAATATTTGTTGATTGGGAACCTAAAAGGAGAATTTCTTTGGGGGAATAAAACCATCAGATATCCATTACAAGACATTAGGAAAAAATCCATGGTGTCAGATTCATAACAGAATAAATAGAAGTGATGCACTCCATTAGGGTGTATAATAATCTTTGACATTGAAGTTGTAAAGAACAGTATCTTTGCTCTCTCAGAAGTTCTACTGAGGACTTGTTTTCAACAGCTAGTAAGTGGCAGAGTTACTCTGTAGCTGTCTACCAGTTTAATGCGTATTCTCTCTTTTGGGCTGTGCCAATATTTGAGGCTCCATTTTTATTTCTGAGATGTCACCTTGGTTAGGGACAGAGCTGAGAGCGAAGTTCCGGTAGGTCTAATACCTGTGCTTTGACAATTTTCTTCTGCTCCCAGCTTTCCACATCTGCTCTAATGGCCAATCAGGTACCAAGAATCAGTATGTTCTAGTAACAGTCTAAGAGATTCATATTTTCTTCCTAGGAGTACTTTGTGATTTTGCTCTTACCTCCCTGTCGGATGCCACAGACAAGAACAGATCCTCCGCCCACTTCTCTGCACAGCACCTGTCAGCCTCATGCTATTTTCATTCTCCCTTGTTATCCAGGAGGTCTTATGAAGGACCACTGAGGACCAGCGTTTCCGTGTGGATGCCTTTTCTGGGAGAAGGGCCGCAGCTGGGTTGCCAGCCTGTGCCGAGGAAATAAAGAACAGATAGTCGGAGGATTTTGAAGCAACGTTTTATTCCAAAGAAGGGAAAAGGAAGAAAAACCTTAATCTGGAATTGAAGCCTGGAGCAGCAGCTGGGACTAGAGGTTTCCCCGGAAGCTAGAAATAGCTTCCTTGTGGTTGATGAAACGCTGAGGAGTAAAAGAAAAGAAACTGGGTAAAGCAAAGGAAAAGGGAACGCCGGGCCTTGGAAAAGCCTCTAAGGCAGGGCTTCTTAACCTTTGTTGTTCCATGGACCCCTTTGCCAGGCAGGTGAAAACCACGGACCCCTTACTAAGTCCACACTACACTGTGTATTATTTAATAAATAGGCCACACCCGCACCAACACGTCCCCACAAGGATAATGGTTTTCTGAACTTCAGTTCAGGCTCATGGACCCTTGTTAAGAGCCCCTGCTGAACGTAAAGATCCGCAATCTTGGCTGCACATCAGAATTACCCGGGAGCTCTTAAAAGCCTCATGCCCAGGCCTCACTCCAGACAGTCATAGTTGTTAGAATCTCCCTGGGTGGTTTCAGTGTGCATTGAAGGGTGAACCAATGCCCAATATAATCATTTTACAGTGGGAGAAAATTTATCGAGAGCGTGGGTACCTCTAGTGACTATTCAGTCTCTTGTGAATCCCCTTCAATTGTTCGTCTTACTACTCCTGACCAGTGGCAATACTGCAGAAGAGAGAATATCAAGGAACAAAAGAATATGCCTTAATATTCTAAAAATCACCCTCCCCTCCTACACCCCTTGCTCTCCGTCTCTTATACTATAAAGCTTATTCAACATCCTTGATGACCAGCACACGGACTTCTTTTGACTTTCTTCTGCCTTAGACTAGCATCACAATCAATTGTGCTGTCCTCTTGCTGGAAGTTATTCCAGGAAAGAACATTAAGGGTACTGATTGGTTGTTGATTGATTAGTGGGAATGACCCAGATGGGTTGAGTGGGAAGTAAATTACCTGTTTGGATGGTGGGTAAGTGGGCCTACAGGGGGTACTCTGTGCTCCCAGGAAGAAAGCATGTCACTATCTGACTCAGCAGGCTTTGAGGGCCCTGCACTCCACACCCTGGATGGAGGGCAAATGCCATTGGTCAGGACTCTCAGGTAATCAAGGTATGCTCAGGTAGAATGAGATGGAGTCAGGAGTTGGTTCAAGACTACATAAAGTCTTGTTGT
>JAQZBX010033265.1:0-25462 GCA_029593785.1 Cabassous unicinctus | reverse complement strand
AAATCTTTAAAAAAAAAAAAAAAGAAGAAGGAATGGGAGTGAAAGGAAGGAGGGCAGGAAATGCTACCATTTACTAGTCAGGCCCTGTTTTAAAGGCTTTTAATGTATAGACTCATTTACTTCTCTTAACAACTGTTTCAGTTATCTCTTGTAGCATAGCTAATTATCCCCAAACTTAGTAGCATAAAACAGAGTCAGGAGTTCAGGCAAGGCCATTTGTCAGTTTTGCATGGCATACATCCAGTGTATTCAGCTGGTGATCTGTCCAGTCTGGAGGGTCTAAGATGGCCTTGCTTATGTGCTCCACTGAGCCTCTCTCCCTCTCCTTCTCCATGTAGTCTCAGAGCCTGTCTACATGGGGTCTCCAGAGAGTAGTTGGGCTTCTTGGTAGCTCAGAGCTCCAAGAGACCAAGGAAGAAGCTCCCAGTAGTCTTAATGGCCAGGCCAGAGGTGACACATCATCACTTCCACTTTCCTCTAGTGGTCAAAGCAGTCCTGGCCCAGCCCAGATTCAAGGGAAGGAGAAGCATATACCAGGTCATGATGAGAGGAGTGGCAAAGAATTTGTAGCCATCTTTAACCTTCTACAGCAACCCCATGAGGTAAGTTGTATTATCATCTCCAGTCTCCAGATTAGGTCACCGAGGCACAGAGAGGTGGTAGATCCAGACAAGTCTCTGCCTTAATTTTACACTGGTCAAGTCAGGACGGTTAACACCTTTCCTAACCATGTTTTACAGAGAAACAAAGTGAACAAGTTTTGAGTAACAATTATACACAAAACACTTGGGAGAAAAACGAAGAAGACAAAACCTGGTTCCTTGTTCTATATGTGAAAATTATTTTAAAATATTTTAAAAGTTTTTTGAAAATTTAAAAAATAATCCTCTGAGAGCAATGCCAGATTTACCTTCAAGAGATCAAGGTGTTGAGTACATTTCTATTAATGTCTGTGACCCCTGGAGTAACCACTTAACCTTCCTGGACCTTGGGCTCTTCATCTATAAAATAAGGGATTAGATTTGATGACCTCTAAGTTTCCTCCCAGATTTGGGTATCTATGATTCAAAGTTAAAGAACTGCTTTTGTGTTACTATTTATATGTGCTGTGGGATGACTGCCCCACCTAAAATAGCTACTTGGTCCTATTTCCAGAGAGAAGTTTTGTTGGCTGTGTTAGGTTGGAACACAGTCACCCTTACAAAAGGAAAATTTCTCTGCTTTCCCCTTTATAGCAGGTATATTCCATTCATTACAAGATGTCTTTGTCCAGTGGCACAAGAGCATGTGGAAAATGTGGCTCTCTCATTTTCTCAGGGAATGTGCTCTTTACACAATGTTCTGCTCTTTCCTCCTTCTCCTCCTCTACTAGGAGTATAACACTGGAAAGTCAAAATAATTATCGCAGAAAAACAGCATCAAACTTTCCTTTTCCAAGCTAGTCACCACAACAAACATGCATTCTTGCCTTGGGCTTTGAAGAGCTCCCTTCATTTCCTGTTACTGGCTATCAGTGGGTTTGGATATGACACACCTTCTTTCTCACTCACAGCCATAAAGGTAAAGGGTACAAAGAAAAAGTAAGACTCACGAAGCCATGACTCATTTGTGCATCTTTTGGGTTTTGATCAAATGCCAACAGATGCTTAGAGATAAATAAATGAGTCTTCAATAATGGGGTATATGGAAATCAGTAACATTATGGGTGATTATTCAAGTTTCATTATTAATTTCATTCTTCCTAAAATTGTAAATATATGTGATACAATAGGTAAAAGATACAACTCTAATACCTTCCAGGAGTAGAGAGGAGTTGTTATTTGAGGAGCACCTTTCAGCCATACATGTGAATTACACATATGCAAGTAAGAAGTGAGGCAATAACTATTCACCATAAAACCATAGGGTTTCATATCACCATGGCAAACGAAAAGCTTTTATATAACAAATTATAAAACAAGTTTCTCTTTCAAAATGCATTCATTTTCTTTCCTAAAAAGCATCCCCAAAAGGGAAAAGCTTTCTAAAATAACCAATGTCAATAACCTATGCAACCTAACTAAGACAGGGAGTTGGAAAGAACCTGAGAGAATACAACTCCCTCATTTTACAGAAGAGCAAACTATGGTTCAAAGATGACTTTGCCCAAGAATACAGAGCCAAGGAATAGTTATACCCAAACCAGTCAGGGTCTCCTGAACCTCGTCATAGAGCCCTTTCCTGCATCTGCAATGCCTCTGGGAATGATGGTCTCAACATTTCTTAACCTTTTATTCCCCTAGGCCATGAAATTTTGAGGAGGAAGAGAAGATGAAACAGCAGTCCTTTACAAACATAGTATCTGGAACACAGATGGCACCATATATTTGTGGCATAACATTAAAAAAATAAAATAAAAAATACATCATCTTGAGCAAAAAAGAAAAATCTGACCTAACAACAGCCAAAGAAAAAAGTCATTAGGGTGATAGTAAGTAAAACACTGTTCTCTGTTTTTTGATATGTCTTACTTTAATGATATTCTAAACTTTATATGGGCTGCGACTATGTTGTTTATTTATTTTGCTTCCTCCACACAAGAGGGCCAGGAATGTTGTTTCAAAAGGTCATATTTTCAAGCCTCAAATCAGAGCATATAATGTGAAAAAGTATTTTTGAACTGCTCCTTGGGGTGCTGAGTTGACTGGCAGATGGAGTTTGGGGTTTTTAAAACAGCTTTTTTGAGATATAATTCACATACCATACAATTCACTCACTTAAAGTGCATAATTCAGTGCTTTAGTTTATTCACAGAGTTGTGTAACCATCACCCTAATCAATTTTAGGACATTTCATCACCCCAAAAAGAAATCATGCACCTTTTAGCCATCACCCCCAAACTCCCTATCTCCCTCAGGTCCATGCAACCATTAATCTACTTTCTGTCTCCACAAGTTTGTCTGTTCTGGATATTTCATATAAATGAAATCATACAACATGTTAGCGTGTTTTTAAGGTTCATCCAGGTTTTACCATGTATCAGTGCTTTGCTCCTTTTCATTGTTGAAAAATATTCTGTTGTATGGACATAACACACTTTATTTATCCTTTCATCAGTTGATGGACATTTGAGTTGTTTCCAATTTGTGGCTATTATAAATAATGCTGCTGTGAACATTTGTGGGACATGTTTTTCAGAAGATATGTTTTCATTTTTCTTAGGTCTATCTCTACAAGTGGATTTGCTGAGTCACTGGCACATGGAGTTTTAATGTACAGATATTTAAATTAGTTGTACATCGATTGAGATTTATTAGGGAGATGGGACACATTAATCAAAATAAGATGTGCCTCAGATATATTGCTGCTATGCCTGGGGGAGGAATTTATCAATTTTTATTGAATTGCCTTCAAGTCCAGAGCCAATTCTGGCCATTTTCTTATTGTAGGCAAGCCCACATTTCCCTGGTATGACTCTCGCTCTGCTCAATGAATCCACAGAATGATTATGAAAACATGTACTTAATATTGGGAAATTCATAGAGGGCAAAAGTTAATATATCACCCCAGACTCAGACAGGTTCTTTAAAGAGACTTGAGTCATCTGGGTAATATCAACAAAGTTTTAAATTCCAAAGTTGAAAATAAAATTATTATGCATTATTACCAGCAAATTTTGTTTTGGATCAAATTTATGAAACAGTAGAGACACACTTTATACTCTATTGAAGTATCCTTCAAATTCAATGTGAACTCTATATTTGGGTTCATTTTATAAAATCTAGAATGTGACATCACTATTTTTAAATTATAATAAAAACTTGTTCTTCATCGGTAGCACCATCCTCATCCAATGTACAGCATTGTTTATTTGGCAAAATATGATCCACTTCATAATGGCCTGCTTTATGTCATAGTTTCCAGGAACTCACTGTGGTGAAAACTGGGGACTTTCTACACCACTGTGTTGGACTATATCCTCCTGATCTCACCATCAGCAATATTGAAAACGACTCCCCAGCTGGTTATCAAGGTAGCACTGGCAAGAATGTGGTGCAGTGACTTCGGGCTTGATGGGCCAGATTCTCCCCACCAATCTACTTTACCAAGAAATACCTGCTAGTGATAAGAGTTTGCTCTTCAGAGAAAAACTCAAGTCCTATGCTGTTATTTATCAGACTGATTTAATTCTCCTAGCTGTTGATCTTCAAAATTTGATAATATAATCAAGAAGTCAAGTACTTTCCTTTATAGTTAATGCTCCATATGGCAGACTAAGGCCCAGCTGGTTGCTATGCTCCCAGGCCAACTATATAAGGCCTTATACTAATGTTAACCCCAGTGTCAATGATGGCCAAGATTATTATATTCAATCTAGTGGTTATATGATTTAGGGAAAGAAGATGGCTCTGGAATGACTGGGTGCAAGTCCTGGCTCACCTACTTGCAAGATGAGGACTTTGTACTTCGGATAAATCATAAGCTGCTTGAAACTCAGGCTATTCTTTTATAAATTGGAGATAATCATACTATGCCAGAAATTCTGATATGTGTTCACCAAATTCCATCTTATTTTCTTCTTCCTGGACGACAGAAAGATTATGTTTCTTAGCTTTCCTCACAGTGAGCTTGGGGCCATGGAAACTGGGTTGTGGACAAGTAAATCCTACCCTTCAAAAATAGCCCATAGGGACATCCAGCTCTCTCATTCTGCTCTGGCAAACTAGGCAGTCATGTGTTGATATGATGGCCTCATAAGATGAAGAATCCTATTTAACCAAAATTGGACTTTGCATGACTTGGATGACAAACATTTGCTTTGCTAAACCACAGAAATTTTAGGGGTAATTTGGTACGACAGCTTGGTTGAGGCTGTACTGACAAATACAAAAGAAAAACCTGATTTCTCAGGTTTAAGGATTAGGGGAAAAAATGTATATAAAGTGTGTAAAAGTTCATAGTTCAAAGAACTCAAAAAATGGTAGTTACGATGATGATTATGATGATGATTCAACAACAATATCTGAGACTAATCTATGTAAATAAGGCAAATAGTGTCTGTTTATTGCCCCCTCAGGTAAAAATAGCAAAATAGCAAAACAGATTTTCACCAAATATGGAGGATATGTTTGAGATGGTTTTGAACTTAAAACAAAGGCTGTAGTGTACAGAAATACATTTTGGCAGTTCATTCAAAGAGATGGGGAGTTACCCTCCAAAAAGCTGGAATAAGGACAAAAAGTCCCATGTGACTGCCCATTGGTTTTGTATTCTAGACATCAGAAACAGAAAACAGCAATGACTTCAAATGAAAGCCCACATCAAAAGACAAGGGCCACTGCTTTGTTATCCAGTTTCTTCTCACATGGACAATCTGCATAGCCAGGAACCAGCAGGAATTAGTCATGATACAGAGCAGGCTACTGTGTTTGTGTAACTCTTCACAGTTTTCAAAGCACTCAGAAAAATTCTAAGAACCATGTGAACTGCCTTCTGCTGTTAGTACACAGAGGAGAAGTAAAATCTCTGTGTACAATAGCAAATGACTCCCCTGATCACTTCATAGGCTACTCCTAGAACTTAGAAATAATATTTTTCTCCAATAGTAAAACCAGAAAAAAATTTGCAGGCAAAGGTTGGCATTTGGATCTAAACAAATAATACACCACCTTGCTACTCACTGTGCTTCCATGGACCAGCAGTGTCAACATCACCTGGAACTCTTAGAAATGCAGAGTCTCAGGCCCCACCCCAGACCTACTGAGTCAGAATCTATATTTCAACAAGATGTCCAGGTGCCTATGCATATTAACATTTGAGAAGCACTGCTCCACAAGAGTGTCTGTAATTGTGTGACTGCAATTTGGGAACCAGTCATTTGAATCAGGGAATATAGCAGGTAGACTTAGAAAACGAGACTAGAATATGATTGCAAACAATAAATCTGAAAACTTTAACCTGTTGGTATATTCTATCTGAAAGTGGAACCTTTAATGGAGCTTGCTTGGAGCCTAGTAAATAGAAGGCCAAAAATCAATGTTCTTCCTATAGCTTCTACACTATTTAAGAAACATGTCTCTCTGATCTATCAATCTGTATATTTAATCTGAGGAATGATGGATATATTTAACCATTAAAGTTTGGTCTCCATATAATCACCTCGTAATCTATTAGATACTCTCCAATGAGGTTTCTGATTATAATTTGACTTCCCAGCTCATGTAGTTTTTCACTAAAGGAAGAGAATTCACTGAGCAGACAATCACATCAAAACATTCTTGATCACTAGGCAATGTACCTCCCATCACAACTTTCTATGTTGGCTGCCTATTTTTAAAATCAGTTTATTGTAAATGTAGTTGGGACAAATAAGTCTACCTGAGTCCACCATGAATACGCCATTAAAAAAAAGTTTCTGGATCTTGGTGACCACTCCTTAGAAACACCAGTGTTGGGGTTTCTGGCAGAATGGCTACATGGTACCTTAGGATAATGATCAATATTTATCAAGCACTTACACATCCCAAATGTACTTTGCCTCTATTAACTAATTTAATTCTCATGAGTTGGATATCATTATCCTCATTATACAGATGAGAAAACTGGGGCACAAAGAAGTTAAATAACTTGACTATGTTATGAAGTGGCAGAACCTGGATTTTAATCCAGGCAGTCTGGCACCAGAGCCCATTCTCTGGACCACTCCACTGTACTGCATCCATCTTTCCTCTCAACAATTGTTACATATTGGCCCCTCACTGTTTATTTCCCCCACCCATCCTCTTTGGATTAAGTTCCAAAACATAAATAGGCCTAAAGTGCCAGTAACTCAAGCTTTTGATATAACCAAGAGATCAAAGCCCCCAACCCCAGTAGGGGTAGTCTTTGGTGACTCTCTTTGCCTTATGTGGCTGAGGATATACCCCTGAAGTGTGCAGGTTAGACCACAAAAACGATACATCTTCAGAAGACATTCTCTAGCTTAAACCTCCTAGAAGTTGATTCCCTTAGTCATGAGCATGGACAGGTATAAAACCAAGACTGGATAGGGCCAGCAAAGGGGCAGGGGACTCAGTTCACTTCGGTGAGAGCTTAGGCGAAGAGGAGTATAACTCAACAAATAACTCTATTGGAGTTTGGGCCAAGAGTTCCACAGAAATAGGGAGCATGCTTTGCCTTATGTGGACTTTTATGGGTATATTCCTCTTGGGACCTTCTGGAGGTAAGGGGTGGCTCTGGCCACGCAGAACTCAAGGATTTGCAACCCTAGATCTCGCATCAAATACCAATATTATCCACTTGACAAACACAACAGAAATAGCATGTCATTTACGTATAAAAAATTGATAAACTGTAGAATACAGACCTTTACCTACATTCCTTTGAAAGAGGCAGAATGGAACAAGTAAGGTCAGGTATTTCCTGCCACCTTTTGTAGTTCTCAGCTGCAGATGACCAGGATTGTCCAGAGAATTGCCCTTATGACACGAGGTCAAAGATTTGCAGTTTTTTCTGGGCCAGCCCCCTTGCGAGATATAACACCTTTCCATCACTTTCAATGGCTCTGTTCAAATGAGATTTGTAAGAGACTACAGGTTTCCACTCCCATCCAGTACTAAGTGATGAAGCTCTTTAGTTCAGTATTTTTAAGATGCATTTATCAATATGCTAAATACATGGCATTGCCCTAGGAAGAGAATAACAGTTCAGTAAAAAAAATGAGCAGTGTGAAACTTCAGGACAAACTTAAACTGAACGTGAACAAACCAGTTCATGTATGTCTAATGACTAATAATTATGCTTCTCCTATTTCCCACCTGGTCCTTGGCAATGTCAAAGAAACAAAGAATGATCAAATAGGTAATAACTAGTAACTGCAGTGACTTACCTCATTCTATGCTTGTTAGGAAATTTAAGTAATTTATTTTATTATATATTTATAATTTATTTAATGAATCCCCCATTGTTTCCAAATATTTGCCATCTGTCTTTATCTATCATCTTCATCATCATCTTTCATTATCTAAATGACTACTTCCCAAGAATCAGAAGAGATTTGTTTGCATATGATCACACAGCAAATGAAAATGCCAGCATTTGGTTCTACCTAATATGTTTATAAATGTTAACCATGGCAGCTGATCAGTTCATTCACTGTTTATAGGGATTGTACAAGCTTCTATGTACATAACTACTTAATATTTTTAAAAATTAAATTTAGAATTTCCACAACATGTAAAGTTAAGTTGGTTTAGTCTGTAAAAGATAAGGTGCCACTGAAGTCCAAAAATTTTACGTATTTTTGAACCACTGTTTACTTTTTCAAAAGCTTGAGAGTTTGAATAAGTATAAAAATGATTGATTCATGTGCAATGTCTCTGAGGAATTGTAGAAGATATATTCATGAAAACTGAGGACAGACCAGACAGTCTACCACACCAAAATGAGAATTGATAAGAATGAAACAGCAGAGAATTTTGAAGAAGGGGAAATGCAATTGAAAATGAAGAGAGCTAAATGCCATAGATTAATCAATAAAAGTACCAGATGCAAAAAATCAATGTACAATAGCATCTCATAAGAAATATGTTACAATTATGAGAGCTCCAATGCAAGATATTGAGAATAAAAGTTAAATGTAATTCAGTGCATATAATAATAGTTTATCATTAGCTATTAAGATCAGTTAACAACGACAGTTACAGGCCATTACATATCTTGCCATAACCTACAAAATTGTGTGGGAGAGAGTGTAAACTCAATGTAAATTATAATCCATGCTTAGTGGCAGTACTCTAAAATGTTTTCATTTACTGAGAAAAGATGTTGTTAATGTGGGAAAATGTGGGAGGTGTAGTGAGATAGGCATATGGGAACCCCCTTTATTTTTTTATCTTTTTATTTTTTAATATATTTTTTTATTTTTTTTAAAAGGTATTTAGATTACATAAATGTTACATAAAAATATAGGGGATTCCCATATGCCCTGTCCCTATACCTCCCACATTTTTCCACATTAACAACATCCTTCATTACTGTGGTACATTTGTTACAATTGATGAAAACATTTTAGAGCATTGCCACTAAGCATGGATTATAGTTTACATTGTAGTTTACACTCTCTCCCACACAATTTTGTAGGTTATGGCAAGATATGTAATGGTCCGTATCTGTTATTGTAATGTCATTCAGGAAAATTCCCAAGTCCCAAAAATGCCCCCATATTTCACCTGTATTTCCCTCTCCCTGCCCTCAGAACCTCTAGTGGCCACTGCTTCCACATGAATGATAGAGTTTCTTCCATTGCTAGAATCACAATAAGTCTGTAGTAGAATACCAGTAAGTCTACTTTAGTTCATAGTTCATTCCCCAATCCTGAGGATTCTGGGATGGTGGTGCCCACTCCACCTCTAATTGAGAGGCGACTTTGATCCCATGGGGCAGATGGATGGGACTATCTTGCTTGCAGTTGTAGACTATCTCGGTTCCTTGGGATGGTCATTGTCCATCATCATCTCCTTGTTAGTTGTCCTGGGTGAGTCCAATGAACTGGAGAGTCAGTATAGCAACTCCGTTGAATTTCAGGGCCCAGCTGGCACATGGACAGCCCAAATATTAAAGTCCCTTGGACATACACCTACCAACTCCAGCACCAACTATAGGTTCAAATAAAAGGGACAGACGAGGCATGTGTAGAGGAGTCACATCTGAGTCCAACTCTGTCACACTCAGGAGCACAAACTCCAAAGTAGGGCCATTGGCAAGGCAACAAACTCCGGAGCTATCTGCCATGACCGTAGGTCCTGGGTGTCTCCAGAGCCCTCAGGATCGCCACTATTTGGGGTAGTATCTACCTTGGCTGTCTATGAGATCCTGCTGAGACATTCATAAGCGTTACCTCTCTGATGACCTCCTGACTCACTTTGAATTCTCTTAGCCATATACACTCATTTGTCTTTACCTTTTCCCCCTTTTATTCAAGGTCTTTTTCCAGTTGTATCACCAGGCAGTGCTTGGTAGTAATCCCCTTTATTTTTTATGTAACATTTATTTAATCTAAGTATCTTTTAAAAAAAATAAAAAATATATTTAAAAAAAGATCAGTTAAAAAGAGTTTATGTATTCCTTGTATACATAATAAGTAAAGCTGAAATGAACACCTTTATATTTAAATATCTGTGCCTCACAATGATCATTTCTTTAAGATAAGTTTCAGGAACTTGTCAAACCAAATCACTGGATCAAATATGTTAAATATTCTAAGGATTTTGATAAATATCACCAAAATGTCATCCAAAAGGTTTATATGCATACCATTGCCAGTTCTGGGTATTATTTTTTATTAAAAATTTTCCAATTTGCTAAGCAAAAAAATTTTATCATATTTTTTCTTTTCAGTTAAAGATTTATTTATCCCCCCACCCCCCACCCCATTGTTTTGCGCTCACTGTCTGCTCTCTGTGTGTTCTTCTGTATCTGCTTGTCTTCTCTTTAGGCAGCATGGGGAACCATTCCTGGGATCTTCCGGAGTGGGAGAGAGGTGCTCAATCTCTTGAGCCACCTCAGCTCCCTGGTCCATTGTGTCTCTTATTGTCTCTCCTCTGTGTCTCTTTTTGTTGTGTCATCTTGCTGCGCCAGCTCTCTGCTTGGGCCAGCACTCCGCGTGGGCCAGCTCTCTGCTCAGGCCAGCTCACCATGCGGCCCAGCTTGCCTTTCACCAGGAGGCCCCATGAATCAAACCCTGGACCTCCTATATGGTAGACGGGAGCCCAATTGCTTGAGCCACATCCGTTTCCCCCATATTATTATTATTATTATTATTATTATTATTATTTTGTGTGTGTGTTTTGTTTTTGTTGGTGGTGGTTTTTATTTGGTTTGGGGGCATATACATTCAATTGGTTGTTAACCTGCCTATGGCAGGGATTGGTCTATTCACAACAGTAAGAAAAGCCTTTGCTGTTCCTACAGGGATCCTGAGCTCAGCCTCTGAGAGTTTTGGACAACCAACAAACATTCATGGATTTAAATTTAACTTTAAAGTTACCTGCAGTTATTTGACAGGAAAGATTCTGGACCTATCTATCCCTTCCCTAACCCCTTCTTCCACCCCCACATTAGTTCATCATTTAAAATTGAATTTAGCAAACACATAGGGCTTACTGTGTGCCAGAGATTGGCCTAAAGGCCTTTCAAATGTCAATTCATTTAATCCTAATAACCTTAAGATTTAAGTATTACTATTATTCCCCATTTTACAGATGAGAAGATTGACATGCAGAAAGAGAAAGTTATACAACTATCGAGTGGTGGACCTGAGGTTCAAACTGTGACACCTTGTGGCCCCAGAGCTCATGCCCCTAATCCAGTAATGGGAATAAGACCTTGAAGTGGGTCTTAAAGTACAGAATGGAGAAGAGGTGTGGAAACTAGTGGTAAAGTTATTTCTTCTCCCCCATATTATTTTAATTTTTCTTTTTTTCCAATTCAGTTGAACATCTTTTCACATGTTTATTGTACTTTTGTATGTATCCCCAACTTTAGAAATTGCCTGCTTATTCCCTTTGACTATTTTTCCATTAGAATATTCATTTTTCTTTTACTGATTTATAAAATCTTTCATATATTCTGGGCATTTATTTGTTAAAAATATTTTTCATTTCAGAAATTTGCCTTTTGATTTGTTTTATCAACTCTGGTCTATTTAAGAGGCAAACAAGTGGGTTATAGTCTTGTGCTCAGAGTCACAAATCTATACCTGGTTGCTCTGACACACTCATTGGCTTTCAATGGCTCTTCTGTTTGCCTCAAAGATAGAAGGAAGTCTCCTAAGACTCACACCTGGCCCTCTGTCTCTTTCTCCCTGCATTTCTTCCTCCAGATGTACATGCACTCCAGTTGTTTTCACAACTCTGAACTGACAATTCCTAAAACCATATCACTGCCCTGACTCAGTCTACCTCATTAGCCAGTACTATGGTCTCATTTGCCTGAAGGACCACTTTATTAAGATTTTGTTCATTCATCCATCCATTCAAATCCATACAGGCCCTCTTAAGCATGCCTCCTAAATATGAAGTATTGTAAAGTTCCATCATCTCAAATTCAAATATTTCAAACCAAAGTCAGCTGCTGCCCCACAAAACACCCCTCCTTTCCAATTTCCCTTTTTTTTTGTTCATTTTACCCTCAACTTCCTACTGTTTCATATCAAAACTTCAGAACTCTTTCCTCTCTTGTCACCAAATTAGTCTCCACAATCTGTTATTTTTTCCTCTGATGGCTCAAAAATGAACTCTTAGCTACCACTCTGATCCAAGCCTTGAATATCTGGTATTTGTTTAACTGCCATAACCTCCTCTTGGCCTCAATGATTCCAATCTGTTCCCCACTTCAGTTCATCTTGTTCTCCGTACTGGATTGCTCTTCCTAAAGATGGCTCTGAAGTGTCATTTCTTTGTTCAAGAATCACAAACGTTTCCTATTGCCTATGGAAACAAGACCCAAGTTAGCAGGCCCTCATCAGAGGTTTCAAATAAGAGGTTTCTACTCATCTCCCACTACACTGCATTAGAGATGTCATGTTTGTTCAGGATCATTTCTGCACTGTCCCCAACACAAGCTTTCTCATCTTTGCTCATTTGGTTCTATCTGAGTAAACCCCTCACTTCTCTCTATTAGTTCAAACTTTGATCACCAATTCTTCACCACACTGCTGAAGTCCTTTCTCTTCCAGGAAGTTGGCCCAACTAAAACCATAGTTTAGTTTTCTTAGAACTGGAACAGATTTCACAGATAACCCTCAAAGACACTAAGCTTCAAAAATATGAATTAAATTCTGTTCAACAAAAATTTATCGAACATTTATCATGTACTAAGTCCTCTGTGAGGGACTGAGGACAAGAAAAATGAATAGATGTGATCCCTACTCCCAATGAGCTGATGCCTACTAGAGGAGCCACATAAATATGCCTATTTCAATCAATATGGAAAAGTTCCAAGATGAAGGCAGACACCGTGCTGTGGGAGTAGGAAGAGGGGATATTTAGTCCAATGTGAGGTTTGAAGAAAGCTTCCCAAAAAAGGTCTCATACAATGAGAATGTTAGAACATGAGTAAGAGCTATCAAGACAACGAAAGATAGGAAGGAAATTTGAGACAAAGGGGACAAAAATAAATAAAGTCAGACACACAAACAGTGGGAAGAGATGAGGAACTGGAAGCAACTTAGTATTATTAGATTGTAATGTGAAACAAGAATTGGTTAGAAATGAGTTGGGAAGCAATGGCAGGAGTAAGCCAGGCATGTTAGGGTTTTATAAATTACATTAAGAACTTCCCATTTTAATCTGCAAATGATAAGGTGCCACTAAAAATGTTTAAACAGGGGGTTAAATTATTGGATTTTGCTTTTAGAGAAAAGATTCTCTCTACATTGTAAAGGCCAGATTTAAGGGAAACAAGACAGAAGAAAGAGGATATATTGCAATGCTCCAGGCAGGAGAGGCTGAGGGTCTGCATGAGGTCATTGGTATCAGGAATGGAGCTGAGACATAGATCTGAGAGACATCTAAGAGTTAAAGCTATCAGAACTTGCTGATTGCTTAGACATGGGAAGTCCAGAGAAATGAGAAGTGTAACATAACCCTGAAATCTCTGGTTTGGGAACTAGATGTGGTATCAGCCATTAAGCTAGGAATAAAGGAACCATACTCCCTTGTTGGGGGACTGGTGGTGAGGACTGGAGGGGATAAACAGAGAAAGACGATGAGGACAGTTTGGATATGTTGAGTTTGAGATTCCTATGGGATATATAAGACCACAGCTATTAGATGAGGACAAGGTTAAATATAAATTTTTGACATCATTTCATTGATAGATAAAACAATAGTAGTGGTGAGATTTCCCAAGCAGAGAGTGTAAAGGAAGGGGCAAGGACAGAACCTAAGGGACCAAGTGCTTAATAGTTATACAGAAGAGCAAGTTATACCATAAAGACCAGAAAGAAATGGTCAAAGAAGCAGGAGGAATGCCAGGACCAAATGGAGCCAAAAGAGTGAACCTCAAAGAACTTGAAGATGGGGTGTGAGATAAGAACTGAGAAAACATACTTGGGTTTGGCAATGTGAAGTTCAATGGAGAACTTTAGAAACACGTGTGAGTACCAAACTGTAGTCAATGAAAGAGTGAATGAATTACAGTCATGAAGAACAACTGAGCTGAGAAGGTAAGGAGAAGAAAGAGGGCACAAAGAGAGGGCATACTGGGCCAAGAAAGCTGACTGAGGCTAAAGGAAAAAAGATTGCAGAGGTATGCAGTGAACTAGTGGTCTCTATTTAATCCATTGCTTTAGAAAGAACAAAACAAACAGTCTACTAATATACAGTAATCAATACTCAACTATCTCTTTCAGTCACAAGACCAAAAGAGAAATAAAGTCACACATATTGACACTGCCTTTAGCCAAGTCAGTTTAAATCATCCTAACCACATTTTGTGTAAAAAAAATTAAGAAGTCTCTGTTCTTGCAGGGAGCATTAGCATATCAACCTGACAGCTCTCCTTTTGCCAGAGGTCTCTAGGAATCCTTGAATAGCTCAATTCTTGGGCAAAATCATTTTGCCTCCAGAGAAGCTGAGTACCATTTCTGTGAGGAGTCATTACACCACCGTGTGGCCTGTCCTGAGGGTGACACTTCACTCAACTTTTCTTACAGCTAGCTGCTGGGTTGAGTCATAGAAAAGAAGGATTTTACAGCAGGAAGAAACCTTAGAAACCTCTCCTCATTTCACAGATGATGAGAGCAGAAGTGACTTGCTTAATTTTTAAAATATCTTTTTAATTTGCTTATGGATCTCTTATATAGATGAATGATTACAAATATAAAAGGCAAAAAGTACATCCACAATCTTTAAGTTTCAAACCTAAGGGCAGCATCCTGCCCTTAATCCTGTCTTAAATCTAACACATTGACGAAATGCAACAACCTGTATAGATCATTGTTCTTAAGCTAATTTTTAGCAACAACCGTGCTGCCATGTGGTTACCGTGAAAGTATTGTTTAAATAGAGCCATTTTGAATTATTTATTGAAAATGTATGTGAGTTCAAATGGAATGGTGAAACAGGAAACATGCCTACTAAGGATTAAGCCTCAGGTGATTATTAGAATGTGTTTATTATCTTAAAATTCTATATTTTTTACTGTTTTGCTTTGTGCTCTCATTTTCTGATTACAATGATAACAGATGACATTGAAGAAAACTTGGAGATTTCAGGAAAAAAAGCATTAAAAAAATTACTCGTAGTCCTATAACCTAACAGTAATCTTTGTTAAAGCACTTTCAATCCCTTCTAAATGCTTTGAGTTGAAGATATCCAACTAATCATTTTATTTATTCCACTGAATTAGGTGAGAGGTTTTAAAAAGTTCCTCAAATTTACAGAAATAAAACTCTATTTTAAGCCCATTTTAAAACAATCAGCAACTCAGGGACTTTAAAGAAATATCAAACAGTTAAAACAGAGCAAAATTAACAAGGTTTGGGCAAACTTTGTCCAAGACTGTTTCCTCAAGCAGGCCATTGACTTATTCATTAATGCCCCCACAAGACCTATCAAGTCCTAATCCCTGATGCTGTGGATGTGAATTCATTTGTAAATGGGACATATGAAGATCCTATAAAGATGAGGCCAAATTAAATCAGGGTAAAAAAGAGATAAATAAATCAGGGTAGACCTTAATCCAGTATGACTAGAGTCCTTATAAGCAAAAGAAATGTGGACATGGAAGTAGAAGACGTAAGAGGAGACAGGAGACAACCAGAAGCCATGTGATATGGCAGAGATTGATCACCGCAAACCAGCTCAAGAAAGTATGGCCAGGGAAGCAGATGTGGCTCAACCAGTTGGGTACCACCTACCACACGGAAGGTCCCAGGTTAGGTCCTGGTGCCTCCTAAAAAAGAAAAAGATGAGCAGACGCCATTCTGGCTGCAAAGAGCTAGAAGTTATTCCCTCCACAACGAGGAGATGCCACAAGCCAGCAGGTGCCGCAGCCCATGGAGAACAGATGTGGCTCAGGCTGTTGGGCACTCACTTCTTATGTGGGAGGTCTCAGGTTTAGTTCCCAGTGCCTCCTGGAGAAGGTGAGCAATCAAAGAGCAGACAGATGACAGAATCCGGGGGGGTTGGGGTGGATAAAGTAAATAAATAAATCTTAAAGAAAGAAAGAAAGGAGGGAGGGAGGGAGAAAGGGAAGGAGGGAGGGAGGGAGGAAGGAAGGAAGGAAGGAAGGAAGGAAGAAAGGAAGGCCTACCAACACTTTGAATTTGGACTTCTAGCCTCCAAAACTGTGAGAAAATAAATTCCTGTTGTTTAAGCCAACCAGTATGTGGTATTTGTTATAGCAGTCGTGGCAAACTAAGATAGCTGTCCTTCATTATTTCTAACAATCCTCATTGTATTGGCTAGTACAAAGATGTTTCCACTAAATTTTAGATCGTCTGGAATGGGAGCACCATAATCACCAAAACTAGAAGACTCCAAGCTATGCAATTTTTCAATTCAAATCAATGGACTTATATTAATAATAGTAGTATCAGTAATGATTATGATAACAATTGCTAAAGCTATTCTAAGTACTTTACTAACTTCTCACTTAAAATTCTTAACAACCCAGTGACCTAGGTGCCCCATCTTACAAATGAAGGGAACAAGGTTCAATAAATGGCCTTATGCCATACCGCTAATATTCAGTTAGCTAGACTCTGCCCCAAACTCTGGAATTGTAACAGCTTCATAACCAGAATTCCATAGCTCAGAACATTTTCCAGGTATTCATTGCTTAGACAACCCCAGGCTTCCATATTTTCTCCAGCTCTACATAAATGTAATCAACACATTACAAGCGCAGTATTACTATCTTGAAACATTATACCTGCTTTTCTCTTTGGCCGTTTTAAATAGGTGACCTTAAGTCTGGTCAGCCCAAGGAGTACATTTTCTAAGGAAATACCAGGATTTTTATAAAAGGAGTGCAAAGAGAAAAAAGTAAGCTAATATTCAACTTCTGATATAAAAGATAGACTTATGCAGAGAACAATATTCTGTAGTCCTGAGAGAGGGTTTTTCCAAATTCCTTACATCAAGGACCCAACACACAAAATTCTCCTGTAGTGTGGAGATGATAGAGCCTTGGGCCTATGATGGGCAAGCCCCCTGCAAGTCTTGCTGCTCAGAGATAAAAAGGAAGGTATGATTCTGAAGTAAGAGAAAAAACTACTTTGCCTCATTTTTTAATACAAGAGGAAAGCAAGGCATAGAGCAAGCCTGTTAAACATGTGTGTCACAATTGCCACCATTCCAGGCTTTGTCCCCAGAGAGGGAGAGGGATGTTAGTGTAACACTGAGGACAGAAGGGGTTGTTGACTGCCCTGCTTCCCACTCAGGGCTATGGAGAGTAATCGCCTCAGGCTGTCCCTATACCAACCTGGCATGGGGCCACTTCAGCTGGGAGGCTCAGAGTGGAGGGAGTTTATCTTTCCAAAGCAACACTAGGCCTTTGGGGCTGAGTTGAGATGCAGCCTTCGCCCTATTAATTCCGCAGTGGCAGTGGCCAGTGACCTTATTGCAGAGGCTGAGGTGGACGTCACGGGCCGGAGGATGAGCTGAAGGACATGGCTGAGACTCCGAGGCCTGTAGCCAGTGGGAGCCAGGTGTGAACCAGGCCAGTCAAAGGGGGCATCACCAGGTTCTGAGCAAGCAAAGAGGGAAATGGAACAACAAAATACCAGCCACTAACTTCATCAGAAGGTGCCAGCAAAGGGCTAGCAGCCATGTAATCAAAAAGTAACACCTGGACTCCAGAGAATTTGGTACCCAAAGACCCAATATTTTCTCCTCAGATTTCTCCAGATGTCTGGATACCATCTCTGGGACAAACACAGGAGCAAGAAGAAACAATCAGAAAGAATGTAGTTTTTTTTTTCCCTAGAAAGACTGGTAATTATCTAAATGAACTAATTAAATTATCAGACTGAACTAATTTAAAACCAGGGTGAATACTATTAATTTTCCACCTGTAGAAGACCATCTCCAGATAAAAGAAAGGCATTATATTTTCTGAGGTTCCAGGTTAAGGTGGCATATTTAACACATGTATCTATTCTCACTCCTTTCTGAAACCAAAACTGCAGTAAATGAAGCTTTTAAAAGATATAAGTGCATAAGGATGAGAAGAAGAGAAGAGACCACAGTAACACAATTTAGGAGCTAGAAACAGATGGACAAGGGATAACTAATGCAACAGCTATGAGAAAGCTGAATCCCATATCGACAGTGGGCAAAGCTGAGAAGAACTAACCCAATTAACATCACAGACTCTTCCAAAGTCAGAGACTGGAGGCATCCAGGACCTCTGGGACTGGGTTGAAAGAGCTATGTGAAACAGAACTGAGTGAACCTATTTAAGAAGCAGGTAGGATTCCTAGACGTCCTCCTCTTTTCCACATTGCCTCTTCCATCTTGGCAGAAGCCAGAAGTATGCAAAGGGTAGCACAGAGGGATCTAGGGGACAGCAGGTACAGTTGAGGGCATAGGTAACTGACCCAAAATGTGGGGAGCGAGGGACTAGGCACAGAAGAGTGAATGCTGAACGCAACAATCTCTTGCCATCTTTCTCCACTCTGCTCCCAGAACACTGGCAGAAAGGCCCTTACCCTCCAGGCAGGAAGTTGGAATCCAGCCAGCCAGACAAAATTACAGCGGTGTGGGGCAAGAGTCGGATGGGATGAGGGCTGCTCTCACTAAGCTCCTCCCCTCAACTGGAGCATTTTTTTAAAAACTTAGGTATAGAATATGCTAGTGAGCCAGGTCCAGTCTTATCTGTCCTTGGCTTGTCTTGACCTTGTGGTGATTGAGGTTCCTAGATTCTGTTCCACACCCTTCAGCTGAGGACACTCTTCGCACCAAAGAATCCTTCCGCAGTGCTCTGCTCTCAAAGCAAGTAGGTGGCTGGCAGCAGAAGATACAAAGCAGTCACTCCATTTGGCCATATTTCAATCAGCTGCCCAGAGCCTGGTCCACACTACAGCCCTGCCAGATGTCCCCGCTGGCAGATGTCCCCACTGCCAGATGTTTCTTGCCCCCAAGAAACTTTTATAAATTCTCATTAAAAAAAAAAAAAAATTCTCATTAAAGCCAAAGTCAGACTATGACCCAGAGACTGTTCACCATCTCCTAGAAGACACATGATGGTGGCAATATTGTCCTTTCTATATACAGATAGATTGATGCTTGTCACACAGATTTTCAAAAACTACACACAAAATATGCTGTTTAGGGATTCACCATAAGTGGTCAACTATAAAACAGCTGTCACAGGAAAATTAGGATAAGAGTGCAGCATGGTGACTGCTCACGCCAGGTCCAGCCCATGTGCTTATGGCGCTAAGCAATACTGAAGACTCAGCTAACACTCTGGGAAACTCGATATTCACAAACAACTCCTCTCTGGGACCCTTCTAACAGCAGGTAACACAAAGGTGACAGAGGCCTTCTCCATAAGGACACAGACTACCCAGCTCTGCTATCTAAAGCTCCAGCACAGCAGTTGTGGTGTCTGACAAGAATAGAATATTTTTGTGACTACAAAGGAAACATCCCTTGAAAAACCCCAAGCATACTAAAGTAGCAAGGGTAGGGGAGAAAAAGGATCAAGAGGTTGGACTGTCAAATCTGATTAATTCAAACCCAAATTCCAAATCCTACCAGTTATCACCTTAGGCAATTTATATAACTTACTAGAATTTGTTTTTCTTATCTGTCAAATAAGGGTCATTACACTCAACCGTTTTTTTGGTTCAATAAATATCATTCATACATTTGTTGAACAATTATTTACTAAGCAACTATTATATGCTAGGCATTCTATTGGCATCAGTTAAGAAAAAAAAAATTAAGACTTCAAAATGTTCCCTGCCTTTATGGGCTTACATTCTAAAGGGGGATATAGACAGAAAAAAAAAAATCATCATCACAATAACATAGTAGATATGCACTATATTAGAAGGTGGTAAATGATATGGAAAAAAAAAAAGCAGAATAAGGGGGGTTGAGAGTTTAACAATTGAGGGATTACTTGACACAATGCAAATAAATGCTCTTACTGCATACTACCATAGTATGAGCTCAGCAAATTACTATGGTCATGTCAATGAGGAGAAGGAAGATTTGTGGGAAATCAAGGTCCTGAGAGAGCAGGTGAGTGAGTAATGGGTTATAAAATTTGGGTTATGTCTATGAATGTCTTTAATAATAGAAACTACCATTTATTGAACATTTCCTATGTGCTAAATTTTTAAAGATTTTATATGATCGAATCCTTGCAAATAACCCTATGAGGTCAAACTGAGGCTTGGAGAGAAAAGTACTTCATTCAAGGGATACACAGTTTTAAGTAATTTAGAAATGGCCAGAACTTTGGCCAGGTATGTCCGATGCTGGAGCTCTTAGCCACCATGCTTCTCTGACTCTTAGATTTGTTCTCAGACACTGGTGAAACGGGGGAAAGCCTGGATCACATGGAAGGAGAAACAGAGGCACGAGCCTCAAGGCTATATAGTGCCTTTCATCTACATTCAATCATGCTACCAAGCTGAGCAAGTCTAACCTGAGTAATATATAAAGTATGAAGGCCTTGGAACACAAGAAAACAAAACAGAGTTTTTACCCTGTGCCTTGGTTTCATGGGGTAATGAGCAGAAACTGAAACTAGCAGACATTTCTGTTAAAGAGTTCACCTCCTGGCGCCCTACAATCCAGTAGTGTTCTCAAATTATCTAAAACAGCATGAGTTTCCCATCACAAAGCTAGAGGGCAAAACAAGCCTGTTAGACTTCTCAGGGGACAAGGCAGGGTAAAAGGCTCACATCAAGGCAGGAATGCTGAGGAGAAAGGGGGAGAGAAGGCAAAACAGCTCCTCCCTACTTTCCCTGAGGCTGTGAAGTCTGCCACATGCTGCATGAGTGGCAACAGGGACTCCAATACAACGAAAAATGGGGGAAGTGACACTGAGTGACATTCTCCATGAGACAGATGAGTAATTGTGTCAAAATGTGCATGGTCTACTGCTCCCAAAGACTTCAGCATGACACCTCTCCCACCGAAACAGTGAGCCAGCAACAAATAGCAAATGTCACAGAAAACAAATCTCTTACAGTTGGGTCCCTCCTCTGCTGGGGTGTAAGAAGGTGGGGGCCAACAGAGAACACAGATGTCGTGAAAAGTCACTCTGTGAAAGCCCCTTTCCTACATTTATACACAGGCAACACAGTTGAGAATCCCTATGTGCCAGGTTCTATGCTGAGTTTTGTTTTTTTAAATACGTTATCATTAAATGGACATCAAGGGGCCTCCATCAGCTTAGTCAATAATGTAAGCCTTGGAAATGACAGGGGATAAAAGAGGGCACATGTCTTATACACACACACAAACACACCTCAATTCCCTATTTATTATTGTATAGATAAAGTAGAATTTTGGAGCAGATAGCTCAAACCAGCCTGCCTTGCCTGAGTACCAGTAGAAGAAAAAGGGTCTTTACGTGCTGTCTTTGTTTTCCAGGCTACTGTGACAAACACTACACAATGGGTTGGCTTAACCAACAGGAATTTATTAGCCTGTTGTTTTGAGGCTGAGAAGTCCAAAATCAAGGGGTCAGCAAGGCGATGCTTTCTCTCTCAAGTCTGTCAACTCCTGCTGCTGGCTTGCCGGCCAGCTGTGGGGTTCCTTGGCTTTCAGTGCTACCTCTCATCACAAGGCAATGTCCTCTCCTCTCTCTCCCAGGTCCTGCTGGCTGACTTCTGATTTCCACTCCTCACCATGGCCTCCTCAGACCCCGGCTTCCAGTTCCTTTCTCTTTATAAGGCCTCCAGTAATTTGGATTAGGAACCCCCCTCATCCCGTTGGGCCAACACCTTAAGTAGGTCCTATTTACAATGGGTTCACACCCACAGGAATGTGGATTAAGATTAAGAACATGTCTAAATTGGGGAACATAATTCATTTCACCACATGTGCTGAAAATAGGTGAGCACTTTCGGTCTCTTCTAACATCATCCCCACGGATGGTGCCACTTCATTGTTTTCCTTTCTGCTGCTGCGCCGTGGCACTGCGCAGCTCTGCTCCCCTTCTCCCTCAGGGTAGGCATCTCAACCAAACATGCGGCCCAAGGGACAGCAAAGTTGTTATCTGGAATAACGAGGTTAGGGATCTTTTAACTCAGGCCTCGGTAATAAAGATATTCCCAGGATGGTTATTCCATATTCTCCACTGTCGGCACCACCACATTCCCCTCGTTGTCCTCAAATTGTCTGAGTGCACAAGGAAGAGAAAGGAGTTAGAAGAAAACGATGAATTCTATTCCAATATTGTTCACTCGTTATATCCCTAGTGCCTAGAGTACATAGCTGTCACATAGCAAATTAAATATCTGCTAAATGATTATCTATTATTGGGTGAAAATATGGTAGACTTCCTCTAGTATGTACAATGGATAACAAATCTCTTGAAAATTTGGTCGTTTCTTACATTTCTGTAAATAGGTGAGCTAAAGAGCTGGGATCCATGAATGAGCTTCAGGAGAGGTTTATAGGTTTTGGTTTTGTTATTATTTTTTAATTAACTCCTCCAGGGCTAAGAATCAGGAATCAATAGGTTTTATGAGTTATTCTTAAAGGATCTTCTTTCCCACAAGCATCTTGCTGCACAGAAGTGTTAGAATACTGCTACATTAGAGAACGAGAAGGTAAGAGTGAGATCTTTCAACAAAGCAAAAATCTTGGAAGAGCTGTAATAGGAACAGATACTAGGTGCCCTTATTCTCTCCCCTTGGAACCCTTTACCTCACTTTATAACCTAACAAGTCTTGTGCTTTCAGCTTCACTAACACAGTCACACCAGGAACCGAAGGCATAGCTTCATCTTTTCTCTTTCTTGTCACCATGACCCAGGCATCCTTTTTCTCCCAATCGTCACCAATTTCCACCATTTTACCCTTTTTATTTCCTCAATCATTCCTTCAAAACTCAGCACTGTTACTCTTTTTTCCCTTATTTCCAGTTTTTTCAAGGCCCCCAACCTTTTATTCCTACCTTGTACATTCCCCATTCCCCTGCTTATTCATACCATCTTTATTTTACAAACTCATTCTTACTCATCCAATTTGACCTTTTTATTTGGTTTCCTCATGGTAATACCCATATTTTTACTTTCTTTCTTCTTTCTACCCCCTCTCTTTTTAAAAAATCTTTTCCCCCTTCCAGATGCCACTTCCTTGGCTCTCCTCTTTAGGTTACTCTTTCCCTTCTGCCCTTCTTCAATTATATAAAACTTGGCTTTTACATTCTTCTTTAGAAGGAAAATGCTGTAATTCTTAGATATCCATTAATCATATCCCTGGATTTTATCCCAGATCCTTCTCAGTTTTCTTCTAGCATTTTTATAGACCAACATTGACTTATAATAAGACTTCCTCGTTCCAGCTTCTTCCCTTCACCTGCAAACTTCATTCATCACAGTAAAGGAATCCATATAAACTTTAGCAAATTAAAAGTATGATAAACAGCTATGCTTTTAATTATTAACTACATGTTAATTATGTGTACATATTTGTACATATCTATATAGAAGTATTCCATGTATATTAATGATAAATAAATATATTTATAAATTTTTAATTTGTAATTTATAAAAGTAATAAAATATATTTTATATATGTATATTTTATATGTTTAATATTTAATATATACATATTAAATATAAATAAATAATATTTTAAAATATATTAAGTTACCACAAATATAAATTTAATATAAATATACCTTATTTAGGAAGAATTAAAGTAGTTTTTGATCCCAGTAACCAAAATAGAGCTTTGGAAGCCCAGAGTGCAGGAAGAAAAGACAGAGATTTAAAAAAAAAAAAAAGGATTACATCTGTCTAATAGACACTCAATAAATGATATTGAAAACTAGGACCCAGGATATTGAATCCGGAGGAAGCTATAGAGTTCAATCACAGTGAAATTAGAAATTAGCATGTAAAAAATTTTCTCAGGAATCCGGGGAAGATACAGAGCAGGCTACCAAAGTATCCAGAGCAAGATAATTTCCATTTTTTATTCCTTGTCTAGGGGAACCCATATTTGTCTCTTAAATCGGACCAAAGCTGAATGCTTACCTAATGTGTATAATTTTATGTAGCCTCACCCGTCTTGACACCCATCTAATTCATTCAGGTATCCTTGTAGGAGCTGGCATGTGAATAACTTTTCATCACGAGAAAGGAAAGTATGGCAGATGAAAAATCATCCATATTTCCCTTCTCCAGCCTACTGTTTCTTTTATTATCTGACCACACCACTTTATACTGAACTACACACAGCCTCTAATTGTTGCATTCCCTGTTCTTTCTCCCTACTTAAACTAGAAAACTCTCGAGAAAAGAGTCTGTGTTGAGTAGGAGGAAAACAAGAATTTCTGGCTAGGTGCCAGAAATCATGCTGCACCCTTTAACATTGGTTAAACCATTTTACACTGGCAACAATTCTGTGCTGTGCCCACTGTACACATGAGGAACTTAAGTTACACGTAACAACTGTCTTTCCTCAGGTCACCTGGTTAAAAAGTGAAAAAACTGGGACTCAATCCCAGGTTAATCTGACCTTTCTGCTATCCTCGGCTCCCTACCTGCACAGGGCCTACTCCTGTCCTGGGCACATAGAAAGCAAACTGGCTGACTTAGTCAGTAAGAAAGATGTGCAGTTTTTAAGGTGACAGCAGTAAAGCCAAGTCTTCACCACCATCTCTTGTTTCATCCCAGGTTTAATATTGCCTCAAACCTTGCTTGTTATATATGTTATATATGTTATATATGTTATATATTGTTATATATGAGCATATTGTCCCTCTCACCCCTGGCACTTGGGCCTGCTATCAACTTCTTTCCCTTGTACAAGTCCCACATGGAAATTCCTACTCAGCCTTCCATGACTTAGAATCTGAATTTCTCGCTCTCATGAGAGTCATATAACTAATCATTTATCCACATGCATGTAAAGTGAGAAGTTCTGTGCACCTTGTTTTCCCCACTGCATGTAGCACAGGGCTGTACTGCCTCATCATCATCATTGATCTGAGTGATGGTTACACTGGTGTGTTTACTTTGTGGAAATTCATCAAGCCCATGATTTGTGTATTTTCTGTATCTAATATATAGTTCTACAAAAATTTCACATAAGAATAGGGAAAGCATGTTTGTACAACCTTGTTTTCCAACTCAGCATTCACCTCTAAATAAAATTGCAAATGTGTTACATTTTTTTTTGTTGTTGTTGTTCAACACCCTGACAGTGTTTTATTTCAAACTATGTTGCCCGCCCTGTGATTGGGAAGAGAACATTTTACTTTGCTCCCAACAGTCA
>JAQZBX010033264.1:7689-25575 GCA_029593785.1 Cabassous unicinctus | reverse complement strand
AAAGAAATAGCATAGGTAGAGAAAATTGCTCAGCAAAGCAAAACAAAAACAAAAAACAAAAAACCAGGGAAACAAAGGAAAAGGAAACACAACACACAAGAAATAAGACAGCAGCAACTCATGTAAAAAAAAAAAAAGAGAGAGAGAGAGAAAAAAAAGAATTAAAAACAAAAATAGATTCAGAAAAACAGCTTTCCCTTGTAGACCCCTAAGGATCTTCTCAGGCTGCTGTTGTTCATCAATCAATCACCCTGTAGCCTCATCTGCAGGTTTTGAAATGGGTTTTAATGAGTAAAATAAGCAAAATTTAAAAAGGAACTTGTTTTTTTTTTTTTTTAATAAGAGATCCAAGAAAGGCTAATACAAAGAGAATGTCTATATGTTCCCTGTCATAAAGTTTCAGCTGGATGCTTGATAACTTGGTGGATCATTTCTCTAAGCAAAGCTGGGAATTGAACTGGGGACCTCTTATATGCAAGACAGGATTTCTTCCACTGAGCTAACCTATCTCCTTAGGTTAATTAGCCTTTCAGAAGGCTATCCAACCCATTTCCTTTGGGCAAGTTAAATTCGTTGTAATTTTCTAGAGTCCTGCTGATTAGGCACCTGTCTGTCCCTGTCTCCTCTCTGATCTACTTCCTCTTTTTACCTGTGTGGGTAGGCATGACAGCCTGCCTGAGGAGAACCACCTTCCCTCTACCTGTTGAATCAGGGTCCCTTCTGAAATTCAAGGCGGGCTCAGCTGACCAAATTCATTGCAAAGAAACCACTCTTTAACCTCCCAGATGCCTTTTGCTCCCCGGGAATACACCCTCACACTCTGTTCGGAGCTGAGAGCCAACGGCTCCACCTAAGGTATTTGCCCTGAGAGTGGGGTATATGTGCTGCTTCCAATCACAGGGGCGAGCAGCTCATGAGTTTCCTTTGGATTCTTTATCTTTCCAGTACCCTTCTAAATGACTCAGAACACCTTCCCATTCTATATATATATATATATATATATATCCAAAGCAGATGGGAGAGAGGAAGACATCTGCTTTCATGTCAGTTAGATGTAATTTGCTAGGAGTTTTACCCTTGCTTAATATCTCGGCGGTGGGGGTGGGGAGACCTTCCTGGCAGTCTGGAGGTTTAATAACTCACAATTAGTTGTTTTGGCTTCTTTGTCTCTCTTTCCCTTATTCTCCTGCGTGTTGTGAAGCAGTGTCCTGGTCTGCTGTATTCCAAAGCAGGTCCCCAAGATAGCCTTTGTCTCTTTCTACATTGTTTTAGTGAGAGCTAAGCCTTATCTGTTTGACCCCACGTTCATGTTTCTACAATTCCGTTAACATTTATTAATGTCTATGTGAGGCTTTTCCAGTGTGGAGGTGTGATATAGAAACTTCAGTGCAAAATAAGTAATATAAAGAATAAAAAGGAAATAATCTGTTTGTAGGTACACAAGAAATGCATAATTTCTATAATCCTGGTTTTCTCTAACTCCTCAAAAGGCCTTAGATGGTATTTCTTCCATCTTTTTCCTATGTTCCACTTGCCCGCCTCACATCCCAGCAAGTATAGCAAATTCCCTTATTATTGGCTCAGTATCCACTAGAATATGACTATGTGCTAGTGATATGTTTTCATTAATTTTTCCTTGGAAATAATGGGAAAGTTAGTTTCCTTCAACACAGAACACTTTTATTATGACTTTATTTACTACTTCTGCAATGTGTTTATTTATATTATTCAGATACATCAATTATTGGTATGTGAGGTGACCTTTCTCTCTTTTGTGGCTATTGTCTTTTCTTTCATCATTTTGATGTCTTTTATATTTACTTTTCATACCTTAGAATCATTTTTCATAAACTATCTATATTACTGCTTGCATTCCTTGTATGCTCAAATCTTCCATGTCAAAAAGTCTTTTATTATTTATATTTTTCATGTGGTTCTCATTTCAGGCTGCCTTCTAATCATCTTATTTCTTTTAAGTCTATATTTTGACATATAATTTTAGATAGTAAATCATGTCATTAATGTCAGTTTTCCCAAAATTTTATAATAATTTTCTAACCTTCACAGTTTCTCTAACAAATTATTTCCCAAAATACAGATAAATAACTTGCATATTATCAATAGCTGAGTTCATGATAGACATTCTTTTACAAAATAGGACAGATTGTAAGAAATACATATTTAATTTGTACAGTATAGATTATATGTTTTCCCTTTGATGTATTGTTGTTTGGAATTCTAGGGATAATCTCAATCTTCAAATTCATATTGAAAAATCTCTAACTGATAACATATATATTTATCAAAGAAATATAAATCTGTAATTTAAGAATGGGATTGGGAATTTCTTCATAAGTCATTCACTTCCAATGTTTAACAAAACAAGAGATGATTTTAGAAAGATATTCGGATAGTCTCTTTTCTTTTCTTTTCCTTCCTTTCTTCCATTCCTTTTTTCTTAAAATACAGATTATTCGTGAACGTTGCCCTTACACAACTACTGAAAATCCTCTGTATGTTTTTCCTGTGCATAGTGAGTGCCATAGTCTCTACATGAAAACGTCTATGTAGATACCTACCCACCTGTACCCAGTAGCTTTGGAATTCTAGAAATAGTATCCCCTGAATCTGTCAAGCATAAGAAGTATGTCCAAAGAAATATATCTCTGAAGGAAATTTTTGAATATAAATTGAATGAGAGATAGAATTATGGTATAGGCTGATGGATATTGAAATGATCTGCTGACTCATACCTCACATGGGCATATTATTTTTCCTCAGAAATTCTTTAAAACTTTGGTTAATGGTAATTAGGACTGCCAACTTATTATTAGAAAATGTTTTTTTATGTTTCATTGATTCCAATGTTCATACTGTTGCTTTTTTCTCAGTATTTAAAAGTAAAATTGATGAAGGTATTTTATGAAGCAATATTTATATCCCTATATTTATAGCTCAGAAAGTTCATTGATAGTTAAAATTGGCATTCAGTTACATGGTTTCTTACCATGGCTTCTCAATTGGCTTTAATGATGAGCACAGACAAAACAAAGTTTCAATAAAGAATTTAATGACTATGAGTAAGTGTATTTAGGAGTAGTATTTATTTTGAAACATGAACTTTACAATGTTATCAGTTAGCTTACTCCATAACAAAACATTTCAAAGTCTAAAACAACAATTATCTATTTAATTCATCGATTTGCAGGTTAAGCAAAAGGCTAGGATCAACTGGGCAGTTCTGCTTATCTGGGCCACACTTAGCCAACCTTGGCTGGACTCACTGCTGGTTGAACCACAGGTTGGCTTGTTCATGATGTTTCTCCTGAGATGACACATCTCTGTGGTCTCTCACCTTCAAGAAGGCTATCTTTTTTCAGATGACAGCTATATTAGTCAGCCAAAGAGGTGCTAATGCAAAATGCCAGAAATCTGTTGGCTTTTATAAAGGGTATTTATTTGGGGTAGAAGCTTACAGTTACCAGGCCATAAAGCATAAGTTACTTCCCCCACCAAAGTCTGTTGCCACGTGTTGGAGCAAGATGGCTGCCGACATTCAGCCTTCCTCTTCCTTTTAAGGCTCCAAGTCCCAGCTTCTTCCAATATCAGTTGTAGGCTGGAATAAGTCTTGTGTCTCTTCTGGGGTTCGATTCTCTCTGGGCTCAGCTGTTTTGTTGTCTCCACATGGTCAGCTGTAGACTATCAGGTGAACAGCACACCTCTGCCATGTCTAAGGGAACCTTCTCTCCTTCCTCACTTATCTGTTTCTCCTGTGTGTTTACTTCTCAAGCTCCAGGATCAAAACTCCCACTCTCTTCTCTGCTATGTAGTTTTCTCTGTAAGTCCCCGCCCTTGGGCCACGTCCTACTGACAGTGACCCAATCAAAGCCCTAATCATAATTTAATCACACCCAGATACAGACCAGTTTACAAACATAATCTAATATTTATTTTTGGAATTCATAAACAATGCCAAACTGCCACAACAGTCCAGGGTAGTTTCCTAGAGGAGAATGAAAGCATGAAAGGCCTCTTGTAACCTAAACTCAAACCATCAAAATGTTACTTCCACTTTGTTTTGAAGGCTGTATCAACTCACCATGCTAGGCCAGACTATAGGAATGAAGTTAAAGTTTCTCCAGTTAAATGTAGAGTTATATGAGAATGGTTATATGTGTGAGGAATTTGACTATTTTCAAAATACATTACAGTGTTTTTTTAAATTACCTTCTCAAAGAATTTCATTTAAGTGAGATTAAATAAAACACCAAATTAGCAAATCAATCAGTAAAAAAAAAAGGATTGAAAAAGACATTCCTTTCTCATGAGGTCAAATCTTCATACAAAAATGCTGTATTAAAATGTATGCATGCTCCTAATGACAAAATAGCTTTTTTGTAGGAAAAAATATTTAAATCAATAATATGTCTAATATAAAACTATCATGCAGTGGTAAGGATTTTCAAAGTGAATGTTTCTTTCAGTATTTTCTTTTTTCTTACTGATGTAGTTACTAATTCAATGTTTTATTCATTTCCTAATTTTGTTATTATTTATTTGCAGATAATCATAACCTACTTACTGAATGACTCAGAAGAGTATTAAATTATATTTTAGAAGTTGAAAAGGTAATATGATATTAGCTGACTGATATTATGACTAGTATAATGCCTACTCAAAAGGAATATTCTTGGCTTTTTATCTGATGACAGATACGGGGTTTCTCCTAAACTAAAAGACAGATCAAGATGTGCATTGTTATAATGGCTTTTTAAATTGCAAAACATTAAGGTCTGATGACAGATGGCATATCTGCTGCTGAATTCAAGGGCATTCATGAGATAATATCAAAGTGACAGTAGAGTCTTTTGCTCTACATTTGTTATACTTGGTATGATGAGATTTCGAAACTGCTGCTGACATCAGTTTGGTGATGTAAAGATGAACATTCTGATTGCAACTGTAGTTTTCTGTCAATTAGCTTAGAAATCGGGAAAGAGAAAGCAAGTATAAATGGAATTCCATTTATAATCCCTAAATTTAACTCTTACCTATATTTAAATATTATAATTTAGTCAAGTTAGAGTTCTCACTGCCTCTACCAAATCCATATGAAAATTGAATACAGAGTAAATACATAGATGTAGGAAACAAGAGATAAATTTGTGAAAACATTATGAATAATCCCCATGGTAAATAATTTAATACAATATTGAAATTAAGTTATACTACATGTTTGTGATACATGTCCTTTTAAATATTTTCAGAGAGATTTATAAAATGTAGGTTCTATATATATCTGGAGAATTTCCTGATCTGGGAGAAACATGAATGCATGTATTTGGTTATACCTTACATCTGTGGATGACATTGAAGTCTTGAAGTAAGTATAAATAAGTAGTCAAACTTTCTTAAGGAAAAGCATGTAGGGCCCAAAGGTATGCTAGAAGTGATTCATCCTAACCTGTGAACAACCGTTGATAATCTTTTTAGGAATGTTTTAGGATAGTTTATTTCATATTCATTTCTTGAAAATGGCTGTGGTAGGTGCAATGAAAATTGCAGATTCTAAAATCAGGACTTTTTCCTTAAGAGGAGGTTACTAAACCTTTACCAGCATACTACTACCTGTAACCAAAAGTTCTTAGTAAGGTAAGTTCCTTTAAAATATTTTCCCTCAGCTTTCACTATTCCTCTGACTTTCCTGAATTATGAGGTGTTTTTATAAGTTAAAAATTATAATAGTAAAATGTTTAATTTAATTTGATGTTTTATCAAAAGACAATACTTATACCAATTAAAAACCTATTCTTTAATATCAGGTGAAAAAATAATAATACACAATGATAGATTTAATTACTTTTAAATCATTTTTTTAATGATTTTTGCAAGAGAAATGATAAAGATCTGATTTCTGTGACTAGAGATGGAGAGCATAGAAAAATGGATCATAAAACATGCAGTTTCAATAAGAAAGATATTGATATTTCATATTAAAAACTGAAGAAAAAAAGAGAAGCAGATGTGGCTCAAGCAGTTGGGTGCCGACGTATCACACGGGAGGTCCCGCGTTTGGTTCCCATTGCCTCCTAAAAAAGAAGATGAGCAGACACAGAGCAAACAACAAACAGACATAGAGAGCAGACAGTGAGCACAAACAATGGGGGGGGGCAGTAAATAAATAAATAAATAAAATATTTTTAAAAATTGAAAAAAAAAATACCGCATATCTGAAAGATACACTTGGTAAGAAGTAGCTCATCTCCATAAATATATTGTAGTCTCTAATTTGTGTAGTTAAGTTATTGCTAGACATAACTGATATAAAATTGCTTTCAGGTATACCTTTTGCATTTACTCTGCAAACTCAGAGTCAAGACACAAAAGTGAAGCCCATATGCTTATATAAACATATTTTATGGTTGCTAGCAGTATTCTGTAGTGAAGGAAAATAATGTTTGAAATGTGTATAACCAGAATCAAGTCTACAGTAATTCCTCCAATGATCAGTTGAAAAACATTAAGTAGATAATTTAGTTGTTTTCTTTATTTTTATTTTCTTACTTTTAAAGAAGCTTTAGATTACATAAATATTACATAAAAATTATAGGGGATTGCCATATGGCCCACCCCCTTCCCCTCCCACACTTTCCCACATTAACAACATCCTTCGTTAGTGTGGTGCATTTGTTAAAATTGATGAACACATATTGAAGCATTGCCACTAACCCTGGACTATAGTTTACAATATCATTTACACTCTGTCCCACACAATTTTATAGGTTATGACAAAATGTATAAGGGACTGTATCTGTCATTGCAATGTCATGCAGGACAATTCCAATGTCCCAAAAATGCCCCCATATTAAACCTTTTCTTCCTTCTCCCTCCCTTCAGAACCTCTGGTGGCCACTGCCTTTATATCAATGATAAAAGTTCTTCCATTGCTAGAATAATAATAAGTCTATAATAGAATAAAAATACCTACTTCAGTCAATTGTTCAATGTTTCGTAAAACAAAAGTTTTTTTTTCATATTTGTTTGCTTTTGTTTTTATATCAGAATATATTTGATGATGCAACATATACTTTTCTTTTTAATGTAAAATTCATAAATTAGAATGTATCAAAATTCCTGTATTCAAAGAAGGTACATTATCAATGCTAATGATCAATAATAGGGGGGTATGAGAGTTCTTTTTTTTTGGACTAAGGAAAACATTTTAAAATGTACAGAGGTGATGACTGCACAATTCTGTGATGAAAGTGAGAGTGACTGAGTGTGCACTGTGTGCACTTTGGAAGGATTGTACAATGCATGGGACTGTATAACACAGTGAACCATGTACAAATATGTGAACATTCTCTCATGGATGATAACAAATGTACAATACTAATACATGGTGTTAATAATAGGGTGGAAGGAAAAAAATATATCAAATGTATGCTCTCACCATAGTTAGTAGTAATAGTTTGATGGTGGTCTTTTATAATCTGTAACGAATGTCCACAACAGTGGAAGGTGTTGGTGAAGGGGTGATGTATGGGAATTATGCATGTTATGCATGACTGTTCTGTAAGATCACAAATTTTCTAATGAAAAAAAGTTTTAAAGGAGAGAAAATTCTTGTGTTCATATAGCAAGCAAGGAAAAACTGTGTTTGAAAATTCCTATGATTTATATACTGGGGGAAGTCTGCTCTTTTCATACAAAATTATGGTCAAAGCACACCAAAAACAATAATTCATAAAGAGTAAATGTTAAGAAGAAGTAGTAGTTTTTGAATGGAAGTACAATTAAACTTCTGGAATTTTGCTAATTCAATTAATGAAGAAGAATGGATCCTACACTTTGTGGCAAATTATATCATTTCTTCCTGATTTGATATGAAAAACTCACATAAATAACAAATATATAAAATCAAAAATAAAGTACTACAAAAACATCCATGGCAAATCAGATAATGGCTGTGGTCAACTCAGGATATTCAAGATTATTCATTTTATGAGATAACTTGCAATGAACTTAAAATTTCAACACATATATGAAAATCACTGTAGAGGCTATCCCAAACCCGAAAGAAATCCAAATAATTTAAGTGGCATTGACAACAATGTACTACTGTGATGCCATGCTAAATTTTCTAAACAAGTAATATACAAATAAAATTTTGATTAACATGGTAAAGAAAAGATCAAATGGTCTTTCAATTTCCAGGGGAGAATTATATTATAACACAATTATAATATGCATGGATGAACAGAGTATGCAGCCAAAACAAGAAGAATGATAAATGTAGTACAGTGGAGTGACAGGAAATGAATTGGAAGAACTGTTTTGTTATTTTCTGGTATTATGTGGTATTTGTGTGATTGCTAGCTTTTAAAATTTGTGGCGTGTTACATTTTCTCCAATTATTGTAGTCAAGCACTGATCATTCACTTTTCTACCTAATTGTATATATTCACATATGTATGTGTATATGTGTATTTTATTCTTTTTTTAATGGAGGATTCTTCAAATTGTATAAGCATCAAAACTCATATAACCTAAATCTGTGCCTGTTCCTTGGAGGAATTCTCCTATCTGACCACGAAATACTCCAGTCCTGAGTTCAATCTATTACTATTTGCCTTGCTTTCTATTTAATTTCTCTCTTCTTCACAGAATTTTCCCATTGAATCTTTTGACACACATTTCTCAAAAATTTACCTTTGTACATGGAGCTGTATATTTTATTACTTTGAAACTCAACTAGTAATTACTTTAATTTTTGACTCTTATATGGTAATCTATAGGTTCTTTTTTCATATAGGAATAAATTGTTTGAAATCATTTAGCATAGTTATTCCAATAGTCAAATGATGGTTCCCTGTTGTTTTTCTATAGACATGCTTCATCTTTAAGAAATTGCTTCTTTGGCTCCTGCTCACTCAAGGGGAATAACTTCATTCTGCTCTATGAAATCTTTCCTCTCATCCCTTCAAGATTTCTTTGCATGCTAGTCACAGTTTCTGAATTAGTATCAATTAAAATATATCCTTTGTTTTATGCACTTTAACAGCATTTAAACATTGATAATTTCCTATACTTTTTTATATGTCAAGTGCATGTTTCAAGATATAATTTTACCTTCTACTTCTTTCAATTGTCTTACAAAAGCTATCTTACAGCAACTATCTTGTGCAAATGAAAATGCTCCATCTCACCCTCAAAATGAGAGAAGCAGTGTTCTATAAGTTAATTTATCTATTCTTAAGAACAGATATTCCATTCAATTTGCAGTTCACCTCCTTTGATCTGTATATGGTTTTTTACGATAAGATAATATATGAAATGAATTGTAAAATAGAGAAGAAAAAAGAAAAAGTAACACTGATTATCTACTCATAAAACTAGTTATTTCTTAGCATCTGTGATGGTTAGGCTAATGTGTCAACTCGGCCAGGTAATTGTGTCCAGGTGTTTGTTTCAGCAAGTACTGGGCTAATTGTAATACAAGAGCATTTATGGACTTCAATCACCAGTGAGTTAACTGCGTGGATGGCTGATTACATCTGCACCAATCAGGGAGATTACATCATCAATGGGTGGCGCTTTTATCCAATCAGTTGAATGACTTAAAAGGGGAAGTGATTTCAACATTCAGAGAGAATTTCCCAGCTCGTCGTTGGAAAGGCAACTTCTCCCAGAAACTCATCAACGACCTTTCGTTGGACTTTCATCGGAGCCACTGGTTTGCAGCCTGCCTGTGGAGCCTGGACTTGTGCATCCCCATGGTCGTGTGAGAGACTCTTTTAAAATCTCATATTATTGACAGATATCTCCTGTTGATTCTGTTTCCCAAGAGAACCCTGACGAATACAGCATCTTTTTTATATAACTAATAATAGGCCCTAGACAATAATTGTACTTTCTCTCATTATTTCATGTTCCACATACCATTTCACTACAGGAAGCATAGTGACAGCTTTCCACAATGCCCGATTCAGCGTCCACGTGGAGGCCTACTGCAAAATGTACCTGGGTCAAAACTCCATTTCTTCCCTAGCATTCATAAGCACCCACTAGTATCATGGAACTTTCTTGGTTTGCTTGTCTCCCAGGTGAGATAAGAGGCAGATTAGAGCCATTGTCAAAGAAACCCAGGAGGTATTTTTCTTTCCCTGTATTACCAGAGTTTAGCTATATTTTTCTCTAGCGAAAATTTGGGATAAGACTTACATTACTTACTTATGTCAGTGTTGCAGGCACC
The DNA here is from genome assembly GCA_029593785.1 of Cabassous unicinctus. Taxonomy (NCBI): domain Eukaryota; kingdom Metazoa; phylum Chordata; class Mammalia; order Cingulata; family Chlamyphoridae; genus Cabassous; species Cabassous unicinctus. Next base: position 15,320 of record JAQZBX010033264.1, on the reverse strand, counting down.
CCTTCATTTAAAGGGTTTCTGAGTCCTTGAATTGGCTTATGTCTGGGAACTGGATGACAGGACTTGACTTCTTATTCTGCATTTCAAGGATTACATTTTTAACTTATAATTTGGAAAATTTTAAACATTCTCAAAAATATACTATAGTAAATGGAACTCATGAATCTAAAACCTATCTTCAAAGTTTATCAATTTATAAACAATCTTACTTTATAAATAAATGGACACATTTCCCTTTAATTACTGAATTAGAATAGCTGGATTATAAACTTTATATAGATTTTGCATTCATAGATACTATCATGCAACTTTCCAAAATGGTTGTACCAATTTTTATTCTAATGAGTGGCTTATAAAAGTTCTGGTTGCTGTACATTCTTGCTAACATTTGATATTTTGTGTATTTTTCATTTTTGTTATTCCAATGACATAGTATCATGGTGTTAGTTTGTATATTGGAAATGAGCAATTTGTCAAAGGTAAATTTCCATTCAAATATGTGCTTTTTGGAAGTTTCTGTTCAGAATAATTTTGCATATTTCTATTGTTTTCTTAATACTTTTCTTATTAACTTGTAGAACATTCATATGCCTAGCTAACATCTTGTCAAATGTATTTATTGCAAATGCCTCATTCTGTGACTTGCTTTTCACTTTATTAATGAAGTATCTTTATGATAAAAAATGTTAATTTTAATGTAGCTTTTTAAAATTATTTTCCTTAGAGTTAGCATTTTGTGTCCTGTATAAGAAAGTTTTGCTACCCCAAAATTATGAATTTAATCTCCTTATTTTAAAATTTTATCTATTTTTTTCCTTTTTCATATTTAGATATGCAATTAAATTTAATTGATTTTTGCATATATGTGAGATAGAGATCAAGATTAATTTTTCCTTTTTTGAAAGAATATAATGAAGACTGAAAGAAATACTGGGCTATAACATGTCCATGGATGGGAACAATATTGGGATCAATCTATAGCAGGGGTTCTTAACAAGGGGTCCATGAGCTTGAACTGAAATAAAAAAAAATTACTCTTATGGGGACGTGTTGGTGTGGGTGTGTTATATTTAATAAATAATACACAGCATAGCATGGATTTAGTATGGGGTCCGTGGTTTTCATCTGAATGGCAAAGGGGTCTGTGGGACAAAAAAGGTTAAGAACCCCTGCCTGGTCTAGAGAATCAGTTCAATCCCAGTTAAATTTTCAGCAGGATTTGTACATATGTGTGTATGTGTGTGTGTGCACAAATGTGTGAGTGGTAACGCAAGCATAACTGGGAGATATTGTGGGTTCAGTTCCAGACAACAGATGTGATGCAATAGACTGAATGTCACAGTATGCAAGTCACACAAATTTTTTTGGTTTCCTGGTGCATATGAACTTTATGTTTACACTATAGTCTATTAAGTGTATAATAGCACTATGTCTGTAAAACAATATACATGTGACACAGAGACACCAAGTGTGCACATGCTGCTGGAAAAATGACACCAAATACACTTTCTTGATGCAGAGTTGCCACAAACTTTCAATTTTTAAAAAACTCAGTATCTGTGAAGCACAAGAAAGCATAGGGCAATAAAAAGAGATATGCCTGTACAAAGATGACTGTTAAATTTAATGAAAATACAAGAACAGACAAGAAAAGACTATATAGTCATAAACATGAAGAAAAATAAAAGAACATACTCTAGAAGATATAAAGATTTATTACAAAGCAAAACGACCAACTCATGATGGTTCAGAAACAGGCATTTATAAATAAAATCACCACTTTTGGTTAGTTTTCCCAGAAAGGCAATGCTGAAGTGATATCTTACTTTAAAATACTGGTCATGGAAATTACCAATTTATTTTTGTAATTAGTGTTGATAAATTGTCCATTCATTCATGATAAATTTTCTTGGTAATTGTGATTGTTAATACAAGATGTCAACTGGGCAAGGTTACAGTGTGTAGCTGTTGGGTCAAGCATTGCCCTACTTGTTACAGTGAGGGGATTTTGTAGATAGGACTTGCATATAGAGGTGGTTGATTGCATCTCTGATCAATGCAGATTGTGCTCAGCAATGTGGGGAGTTTCCTTATCCAAATAGTTTAAGGTCTTAACAGCCAGAATTGAGGATTTGAGAGATCAGAAGTATAATTTCTGTCTCAATTCTGTATTGGCTATTGCTGGAATTTTCAGCCAACCAGCTTCTCATAGGGAAATTGCACTAAAAACTTCAGCATCACCTTTATCACAGTTTCCAACTTATGGCTTGCCTACAGAGTTCAGACATGCCCACATGATTGCATGAGCTAATTCTTTATAATAAGTCCACTTATAGACAGAGAGATAGATCCCTATTGTATGTCTATATCTGTACATATCTATTCTTTGATTCTGTTTTTCTGTAGATTTCTGACTAATACAGTATAATAGGTAAAAAAATCCAGATTAATATAAATATTATCTGTACTAACATATGTAGACTCATAATACTACATTATTCTTCACCAGGTTAATATATTGCCACCTGGAAAGATATAAATCATAAGATAATTATATTATAAAGAAGTTACTAGAAACTAATTCAATTTTTTCATCTTGTTTTAAGCACATTTATACTCAATTTCTAAAGAGCCAATCTTGTGACTCCATGACAGGTTGTCTCTGTCATATGGCACACCATCTCTTAGAAACTTTTCATTGGTAAAATCATAATATATATTTCTATTAATTTAGCTGTTTTTAATATTGTTCATTTGGTACCTTCCTTTGTTTGGTGACCCTTTTGCTTATTTTATATTTGACCAAATGAATAAACTGAATAGAAAATTATATGTATAGGTAACATAAAATATATGAATTAGTTGTTCTAATCCTGTTTTGATTATTACTTGAATCATACACATGTAATAATAATGCATTAAATATTTTATCAATTTTAATACTGAACAAAATACTGAACAAAAGAAGAAAAGTAAAAATATCTACGGAAATGAAAGAAATAGTTTCTTCTTATTTACATTCTGAAATAACAGTAAGGAAAAATCTAATTTAGCTAGCATAGCCATATGTTCAGGAAGGTTTACAAGATTAAAGTTGTATCAAAGATGAGAAGATAAAACTTTTCAAGAAAACAAAGAGGATCATGACAATATTAAATATGATATGTACTAATAGTACCTACTTTTAACAGAAAGTGAGCTTTATTCAACTTTCTAAACTTAAACCAAACTTGCATTTCCAGCAGAAACAAACTGATTCACACATTTCTTTTTAATAGATATTTTGAATTGATTTGCTAATATTATATCTAAGATATGTGCTTATAGGTTCAAAGTTCTATTAGCAGTTCATTTCCCTTTCTTGAAAAAAATCAGTTTTCCCTCTAGAACATGAAGAAATTCCACAACTGCAACAAACAAAAGAATAAACAAGAATGATAATTTGGAAAAACATTTTAATAGGAATATATGCTATAAATAGCTCTCATGGAAGTTTATTTAAATTAGTTCAGGAATTCAGATGTGAAATTTTAATATGTTGTGCAAACCCAAAATAGGAATTTTTTGTTACCTTCCCCCCAACAACAAAAAATCAATAGTAACAATCTGATCATCACACGTTAGCTTAACTGATGGTTATTTGAGGCAGACCCAATTTAACTTTATAATCTTATAGATAGATCTTTATGACAGTACCCTTACATTCTGCTGCATTCAAACCATACTATCACTATTTTAAAGGTTCTTGGCTTTCCTATGCTACTTTTCCTCATGCTACCCCTTCTGACTTAAAATTTGCCACTTTACACCTCTACTACATACAGAAACTCCTCTAATATCATCCTATGCTATCCTGGGCCTCAAGCCATTTTTAACAATTTTCTTTTCTTAATAGCATCAAACTTTTCCATGCAAAATGGATTATTCATTTTACTAAGTATGTTAATTCCACATGAGTGTACCTGCATTAAGGCACCACTAAGTTATGTGATTTTTTTGTTTTAAAGGATATAGCATGTTGGTTTCCATAATGTTGTTTTGAGGCAAGCTTATGTGAGGACCTTGCAAATAATAGGTGACCAATATATTTTTTGTTCTTTAGGTCATTTTTATCCTTTCAGTACTTGTTTGTTCCATACTAATTTTTTTACAAAATTTTACCCGTTGCCTCTGGTCACTAAGAAATTTTAATAAAATTTTGAATTTCCATTTCACTTTTCCTCAGATTAATATTTTAACAGTATTTATTTTCTGACAAGAACTTATTTATAATTATATTATCAAAGGTACTCAAAAATAATGTTTTAGGCAATTACTTCACAATTTCATAATATGGTATAAATGTCAATGACAATATTTAAAGAAAAATAATGAATTCATAAGCAATAACTTTAACCTGTGAAATATTATGAAATGATAACTTTGTCATGTTTTTGTTCTTGGATGTGAAATATTTTTACTGCTGCTGGGTTTTTCTGACCTTCAAAAGCAAACAGGCAAACATTTTTATATAAAGTAAGAGATAATATAGTAAAAGAAAATGATTCACACATCTTTATAATAGAATTCTATGATCTTCGTTGTTCATAAAATAACCTTTTCCTCACAATAAAATAATACTCTTCCCTTCAGAAAAGAAGAACTTTTCATAATTATTGAAAAACATAACCCTGTGGAAAAAATGCATTTAAGCCACACATTGATTTATTTCCTGTTTCTGACTCGTGAGGTAATACAATATTTTAAAAATTGCATTTTATTTATAAACAATTTTTAAATCATTCTAATAAATATATGACCCACTTAAAACAGTACAAAACAAGATTTTACCATTAGTACAACATGAATAAAAGTCAATGAAATTAAAATATTGAAAGAATTAATGCATATATTTCTTGAAGTAAGTATGCTCTTTGGGTAATTACTTTTTGTTTTGTTCTTTTCTTCTGATAAAGAAAATATTAGTACAACTTAGTATTTAATTTTACTTGAGAAGGTAAATATTTTGCATCTTTCTTTTCCATGAATATCCATATTTTTCTGTGTCCTATTTATGTTGTGAAAAAATAATCCCTATATGTTAGCAACCAGTGATTCTAGATCATCACTAGATAAATAGATGGTTGTCAATCAGTAGGTTATTAGTTTGGGAATGTGCTTTTAATGGTTTTTAATATGTAACTGACCTAATCACAATGATTTCTATCAATTAAAATAGACTGAAAGGTTTTCAATTTTACTACACATTGACAACTATAACAAAATCTTGAATGCATAGCTACAACTATGTTTTTAGACAAAATTAATTATTAAGTGGATTTACAACCATATTAAAGAGTATATACAAGTACCTCCTCCTTTCCAGCTAAGTTTGAAAGTAATTAGAGTTGTCTATACTCTCAATCTCTATAAACCCTTCTTTCCTTTTCCCTTGAGTACAAAAGATAACTGGTTTTTTGTTTTGTTTTTTAAGTCTAAAACAAAAAAGATTCATGTTTGTTATGGTCAGCACCAACTTCTCTATTTCCAAATCCAATGGCTATTTCTCTGTGCCATTTATTTTCCCCTCTGTCATGAAAATGTTCTTCACTTGGTTTTCAGCACTGCACTCTCCTCACTCTGTGCTGCTTCACTGACCACTCCATCTCAGTTCTTTGTTGGATGGTCTTCCTCTTCAAACTCTTTAAACACTACAGGATGCCAGGTTCACTCAATGTACTTCTTCTCCTTTCTAGTTTCCTAGGCAATCTTATTTATGGGCTTTAAATGACCTAAATATCCACTCTGTATGCAGATTCAATCTGAGAACTGCCTTCTGGTTGTCTAATAGATGCCTCAATTACAATACATTTAAACTCATACATTTGTTCCCCCTATCAATCTTTTTCTTACTGATTAATCCCAACTCAGTGTCTGAAAATGGAAATTGAAATATGTTACATTTATTTGACAATTGTGATTTAATACTGATATTTAGGAATTTTTTTTTCTTTTTTCAAAGTTGAAAATGACAAAAGTAATAAAGGATGCCCAGGAAAAAAATAACAATACTATTATTACAAATAGTCATCATCATGATGGAACTAACTTGGGAAATTCACATTAGGAAAATCCTTAGTTCAATCTTAAACCTGTCATACAAAACAATGGTGATGATGATAACTGAGGAAAGGAAATAAAAATGAAATAGCACCTATAGACTACTTAATATATGCTAGGTATTTTTTAAGCTTGTGAAATAGATGAGAATATGTAATCCCTGGAGCAGCCAAATAAGGAACGCAAACACAATGATAGAATGAATTTTTCCAGACCATTCACACTATTCTAAAATACTCATGAGCTATAACTGAAAAACAAACTAAAAATATAGGAAATACTAAATCAAGTATTTTTTCACTCTGACATTACATTTGGGCCAAAGAAGGAATGTAAATTTTTTATTTTCCTTGGTGGAGGACCACAGTCTTACCCACAATGCTGAGTTAATTTCCCGATAGCATGATTTGTACTTTCTTTCCCTCCCTCTAAAAGCAGAAAATATAATAGTTTTCGAAGGAAACTTTTCACTCACTATTATTCAAAGAAAAATAATGATAATTAGCCATTCAATAAACTTCCCATATATAAGGTACATGAAAAAGCCGAGCTAATACAAGGCCTGAGAATTATGAAAGGATGAATACCATTCCTGGAATCTTGGTAATGAGGAGGTCACAAGGAACTTCAGATAGTCTGAAAGCACATATAGAACATATCTGTGAATATCAATTTACACAAAGTCCTATTCAGAAAGTATGCCTAGACTCTGTTTTTACTCAGTTACCAAAATGGCAATCCAAATATCTACTGTGTTCTTGGAAATAAAGCTTGATACTTTATGTCTATAAAACACTTAAGTACACAGTCTTTCTTTACTAAGGTAGTCTATAGAATTTATAAAATATGTAAGTGGCTTGTAAGTGCCCTTAGCCACTGCTTCAAGGATATAATTAATGGTATTACGAAGGAATTTTCAAGAGGCTGAACAATAGACATTCTGTTACCTACCTAAGAATATAGAGTTTATAATGAGGAAAAAAGACTATATATAACCCTTAATTTATTGGAAAGGACAGCACACAGACACTAGAGATAATACAGGAAAGAAGAATGGCTCAAGTTAGGGAAGGCTCCAGAGCAAAGCAAACACATTAACAAGCTCCAGTTTTACTAGTAAAGAAAGTTGCCTGCACTTTGCAGGATATATTTGAGGATAGTATCTCTGTAGAAAGGAATAGATCATTATTATGAAGCACCTACTTCAAGAATTTGGTCATTCCGAAAACACTGGAAAATAGAGAACTGAAACAAATAAGGGGCAATATCTATGCAGACTTTGTAAAGCAAAAATAGTGTCATACTCAGAAAAAAAGATAGCATAACTTGGGAAAAGAGGAATTAGGGGTACACATATTTTCATTGCCATTTTACTGCAAATGAATTATGTAAATTCAATAGAAACAAAATCTGGTATTAGAAAACCAAGTTCCAATAAATAGAATTTCCAGGAATGTTCATGTATTTGTCAACATGACAAATTGAAAATATTCTATTTTGGAGTGGCCATTTAAAAAAAAAATTACATTTTT
>JAQZBX010033263.1:0-25466 GCA_029593785.1 Cabassous unicinctus | reverse complement strand
TTTTTTTTTTTTTTTCAGCCATTTTAACTCTTCTTTTGTTTCTGGGCTTAAAATGAAAGGACTATTTAAGTCAGAGTCTCCTGTTAGAGTATTGAAAAGATTAGTTAAAGCATAAGTTGGAATTCCTAAAGTAGGCCGTACCCAATTAATATCACCCAGTAATTTTTGGAAATCATTTAAAGTACGTAAATGATCAGTTCAAAACTGGACCTTTTGTGGAGTTATAAAATTTTCATTAATAATATGCCTAAATATTGGAAAGGAGCCTGTCTTTGAATTTTTTCTTCTGCTATTTGTAACCCATGTTAAGGAAGAATTTCTTTAGCCAGCTGAAATAGTTCTTTCAGCTCAGAAGATTGCTCAGTGGCAAAAAGAATATCATCCATATAATGAATAATCATAGCATTAGGAAATTGTTTTTGTAAAATTTGTAATGGAATGTGAACAAAAGATTGACATAATGTAAGGCTGTTCATCATTCCCTGAGGTAAAACTTTCCAAAGATATCATTCAGTAGGAGCTGAGTGATTAATAGAAGGAATAGTAAATGCAAATTTTTCTCTATCATTTGGATTAAGAGGAATAGTAAAGAAACAATCTTTCAGATGAATAATAGCAATATGCCAATTTTGAAGAATCATAGTTGGGGATGGCAAACGAGGGTGTAAAGATCCCATAGGTTGAATAGCTTTGTTAATTTCACATAAATCAGTCAACATGTGCCATTTGCCAGATTTCTTTTTAATTACAAAAACTGGAGAATTCCACGGACTAGTAGAGGGTTCAATATGCCCTGCCATTAACTGCTCCTGTACTAATCTTTTCAGGGCTTCCAATTTTTTTTTTTTGGAAGGGGCCACTGTTCCACCCAGATATGTTTGGTTGCTAGCCATTTTAAAGTTAATGTGAAGCCCTTTGCAACAGTAGCCCTTACTCTAAATTTGAATATCCTAGGCCATGGGAGTCTCCAATAAGTCATGTCTCAGGTTGGGAAGGGGGAGCATTTTGCATATGAGTAATAAGATGTTTAGCTGTATCAGAAATGTGAGGAATATTCAAATAACCTCCCCATTGGTATAATAAGTCTCTTCCCCATAAATTAACTCCTACATCTGCAACATAAGGTTGCAGAGCAGCCTCTTGTCTTTCTGGACCTTCTACCTTAAATATCTGAATACTCTGATAAACATCTGTCATTGTGCCAATGCCAGTGAAAAATGTAGGCATCTTTTGTAAAGTCCAACTTGGGGCCAATATCACTTAGCCATGATAGAGACATCAGCCCCAGTATCTACTAATCCTAAAAATATCTTTCCATTTATTTTTATGGTAACTTCAGGCCTTTCATCTCCAATTGCTGTTTGCCCATAAACTTTACACCCAGTGGAACCAAATCCCCCTGTACATTTTATAGGCCAAGATTGAGGTTTATGATACAGTAATGAAAGAAGTTGAACTATACAATCTCCTGATTCAATCTGATAGGGAGTTAAAGTTTGTACTAATAAACAAATTTCTCCATCAAAATCGGAGTCAATGATCCCGGTTTGCACTAAAACACCTTTGGTCCTAAGACTGTATGGCCAATAATGAAACCTACATTGTTTTTTGGGATAGACCCTTAAATTCCTGTCCTTATTTTTTGTACACCCAGTGAAGGAGTAATAAACTTAGTTTCAGCTGAGGGAAGATCGACAGCTGCACTGCCTTTGGTAGCTGCTTTAAGTTCTGTTTCAGGCTGGAGTGAGCTGCTCATTGCTGACCAGGTAGATTTGAGCTAGGCTGGGAAATGTGCTCATAGTTTTTGTCTGAGGGCCTTGAGCGAGGCCTGCTTGGAAGTTTCCCAACTTATTAATGAGACTGCCATTTTTATGATACTAGAATTGTATTCATTGGCCCAGTGTAACCCCTTTTGGCATATCGGACACACTCAAGCTAGTATTGATCTATTATTGCCTCTAGATGGAACTCTCACACTAGTTTTGGCTTGGCAAACTTTTTTCATATGACCTGACTTCCCACATTTAAAACAATTTAAATTATTAACCATAGGACTATGCCCTTTTTAGAAGCTGTAAGAAGGTTCATGTTATATGTATTAGACCCAATGTCTTTGCATGCCTTTATATAATCCTGTAAAGTACCTCCACTTGCCTTTATTGGAAGTAAAGCCTTTTTTCACTCATTGTTAGCATTATCAAAAGACAATATCTGAATGAGCATTTCTCTAAGATCAGATGGAGTTACTGTCTTGTTGAGTATGTCCGCCAGCCTTGCTACAAATTCAACATAGGGTTCAGTATTTCCTTGAACAACTTTTGAAGCCTGTCCAGGGGTGGAGATTCGTCATCAGGCAGCTGGGCAGCACAATCGAACTTGTACAATGGCAATATCATCATGTTGAGCTTGGCGAGGAACCCTAGCCCATTGACTTATTCCTAATATTTGTTCAGCAGTAATAGGCACTGGTGGATTTTGCTGTTGATTTCATCGTGCTACAATATTAGCTTCATCAGACCACCAAGTTTTTAAATTGTAAAAATTCTGCTGAATTAAGAACAGCTCAAGCTAACAAATCCCAATTCTAGGGTATCAATCTCCCTGCTTGTGCCATTCCTTGCACCAATCTTTGAGTATAAGGAGAATTTACACCATATTAAGTATATGCTTGTTTTAATTCTTTGATAGTTTTAAAAGGGATAGGAGCATGCTCAAATTGTACACCCCCTTGGGAATTTTCAGCATCTACTGGAATTTTAGTTACTGTTACTGGAAAAGCAGAAAAAAGTTGCATAGCCTCTGAATCTCCTTCTCTACTTCTCTGTGCTATGTTTCTCATAATTGAAGAGGATGGTGCTGGCACAAAAACAGAAACTTTTGGAGGATCATCAAATGTTGTAAAATATGCATCAGTAGATATCTTAGGAGGCTTAGATGTGGGTTTAAAAGACAAAAATCATCTTTTGGATCGGACGGCATAACAACCACTGGAAAAGTTCCATAAATGCCATTTTTTTCTTCCCTTTTATTTGACATGAGTTTATCTGTTTTTGGCTGTTCATTATGTTTTTCATATATATTTTCATTAAAATCAACATCAGCTTGTTCTGCTATCAGTACAGCAATAGCAGTATCCTGTTTAATATCTTCATTTTCATCTGATTGTAATGGTTCAAGAGCAACAGAAATAAGTCTACACAAAGACCATACATGAAGGGAAATTATTTATCCCTTTTGATAAGCCTTTTTTAAATTTTTCATTACTAACTTCCATTGTTTCAGGTTTAAAATATCCTGTCCTTTCGGCTGAAACCAATAACAATATTTCTGTACAAGAGAAAAAAGTTCCTCAAAAGCTGAGGATTTAATAATTACAACGGTGTCTTTTTAAAGTTTTTAACACTCTACAGTACTCTTCAAAGTTCAACTGCTGATACCCCATAGCCCTGATGATCCCAAGGATGTAACTTACCTTTCTGTTTTCTTTTTCTTTAAAACTGCTTGTCAGGAGCTCCATGGTCTTTTGCACACTGACTGAAAGAAACATTGTGTTTTCAGGCCCCCCATTAGGCACAAAATGTTGATGTTCTTGAACTGGGTCTGTGAAAACAGTGCTGCAGATGAGAAAAATTGAGACAAAGAGAAAAGATTGCTGGGGTCAGGGGACCCTCCATCCAAAAGGAGGAGAGTGCTGCTGCATAAAACATCATGGTTTTTATTTAGCTTTAGGACAAAGAAAATACGTGAGCACATGTGCAAAGCTAATAGATATGTGACAGTTTACACTTTACTAAAGTCGGCAAGTTTTAAAGGTTAATTGCTCAGTTCTCTTTACATTCCTGCATGTAGCAGACCTTGTAAATCTTTATATGATATATACCAGATACTCTCTTTGAAGCTCAGGATGTTTCTCCACCAGGCTCTTACCAGATCTTATCTCAGTGTCTTGAGACTAGAGCCACCTGTCTCCTATATACAAGGTGGCCTGCTTTCTGTCAGTTGTCGTAGCCTTTAATTGAAACTCTATCAATCCCTCAGTCTCCAATGTGGCAACTTTCCCCGAGGTGATCAGCTTTATACCTAACTAGCAGTTGATTACAAGGACCACTTCCATCATGGAACACATAGATGCATATTCTGGATAGGGGTTTTCCTTCTCTGCATGCAATTTTCTGCCAAGACTATCATCCATGGATTTACAGAATGCCTTAGCAGAATGTGATCAGCATTGTTTCTGGTCAGGGAACCCACTTCATGGCATATGATGTGCAGGTAGTGGCACATGTTCATGAAATTCACTGGTCTTACCATGTTTTACATCATCTTAAAGCAGCTGGATTGATAGAAGAGTGGAATGGCATCTTAAAGACTCAAAGACAATGCCAAGTGGGTGGTCATACCTTACAGGGCTTGATCAATGTTCTCCAAGAAGCTGTGTATATTCTCCCATAGCCAGGATTCATGAATATAGGAATCAAGGGGTGGAAATGAGATTGGTATCACTCACTATTATCCCTACTGATACACTAGAAAAAAATTTTCTTCTTGTCCCTGAAACCTAAAGTTTTACTGGTATACAGTCCTTAGTTCCTAAAGGAGGAGTGTTTCCACCAGGAAACACAGCAGTGATTACATGGAACTTTAAGTTAGATTGCCACCTGTCCACTTTGGGCTCCATGCCTCTGAATTAACCAGGCAAAGAACGGAAGTACTGTACTGGCTAGGGTGATTGATCCTGATTATCTAGGGGAAATAGGATGGCTACTACACAATGGAGGTAAAGAAGAGTTTACTTGGAATACAGGAGATCCCCTAGGATTTCTCAGTACTACCATGCCCTTTGATTAAAGTCAATGGAAAACTTCAAATCCCTATCCAGGGAGGAATATTAATCCCAGAAATTTCAGGTATGAAGATTTGGGTCATTTCACCAGGCAAAGACTTACAGCCTGCTGATGTGTTTACTGGAGATAAAGGGACTATGGAATGGGTAGAGAAAGATATGAGCTATGATCATGTGACTAGTTACAGAAATGAGGACTGCAATGACTATGAATAGTTCTTCCTTGTTTTATATGTTTGCATATATACTTAAGGCAAATATCTTTGTTTTCTTCCTTATCTTATCCCCTTATCATAGAACATAATTTTTATTAACTACATGTCACAGTATTTAAGTTATAAGATATCAAGTTCAAAAGTGAATATTACCCTAAGACTTGCACCCTATTCTCGGGGAAGTTAGTGCATTTCCGGTTGTATTCAAGATAGTTGAGTATTGTCAGTCAACTATATGATTTATTGTTTTTATTTAAAGATTTTGTTTTAAAGAGTTGTGCATGGGTGCCAAGTTGGCAAGTTGTGGCCTGTTATCATCAAGTTCCTGTGTCAACTTGGCCAGGTTAAGGTGTCCAGTTTTTGGTCAAGCAAGCACTGACCTGATTGATACTGTAAGAATATTTCATGGATTTAAATAATTATTAATTTGATTAAATCTATGACTGGTTACATTTATAGTCAACTTAGGAGATTGTCTTCAACAATGAGAGAATACTTATTCAATCTTGAAAGCTTTAAAAGGAGTAGTGATGATTTCAGCAGTCAGAGGGAGAATTACCATGTCTAATTCAGTATGCCAGGTTCTCCTGAGGTATTCATTTAAAACCTTCATTTGAATTTCCAGGTTTTACTCTGTCCTACAGAATTTTTCCTTGCCCATCTTGACAATATCATGAGCCAATTCATATAAAAAGTCTAATAATATTTGCATGTAGATATATATACACTCTTGTTTCTCTTTCACTAGAAAACCCTGACTAATACATCTACTTTGAAGTTTTTTCTTGGAAGTATTCAGGATGAATATTCTTTCTTTTCTACATCTCTAGTTTTATCTTGTCCATAGCAGGAGAATTACCACTTTATTGTTACCTTGAGAAAATACTATTGCTCCGGTCAGGCCAAAATGCACCTTCTTTTATTGACTCATCTGGCTCCCTGTGGCAGGATACCCTAGTGGAGAAGAAACAGAGGCAGAAAATCTTCCCAGAAAAAGTGAGAGAGGATTTAACTTCTGAAAGACAAGAAAGGTCTCAGAATTTTTAAAGTGTAATGAAAGGGGATACTGAATGAGGGAGATAGTTTAAACAAATCATAGGAGCTGGAGAGAAAATCTACATAAAAATCAACAGAATAGGCTGAGATTCCTACAAAAGAAATAGAGGAAAAGAAGCTTTCTCCTGGAATAGGAACATATTCACACCAAAAATGGCAATCTTAAATATTGAACCATATACCCATAGCAAGAATCATTTGCAGAAGAGCTGAGAAAATCTGAAAAGTTGAGCATTGGCTGTTCTCAAGATACAGAATAAGTAGGACCAAGCATCAAAGAAGAAACTTCACACAAGCCAATCAAGAATATAACTCTTTTCAGGAGGGATAAACTGATCTTCAGAGTTAACACATCAAAATAATCAGATACCCAGGTATCAGCAAAAAATTACAAGCCACATTAAGAAAAAAGAAGATATAGCTCAGTCAAGGGACAAATGAAAACTTCAGAGGATACACAGAATTTGGAACAACTAATCAAAGAATTTCAAACAAATCTAAATGAATTCAAGGAGATGAAGGAAAATCTGAATAAAAATAAATAAACAGTGGACATAGAGCTAAAGGATATGAAGAAGCCATTGTAAGCTTAAAGAAGATAAAAAATTTTGAAAAGAAATTATTGGAATTAAAGGAATAATAGTGGAGAATAAAATACTCTAGAGGCATACAACAACATATTTGAACAGGCAGAAGAAAAAATCAGTGAAATAGAAGACAGGACAATCAAAATCATAGATTGAAAATAACAGAGAAAAGAAAGAAACAAATTGTGCAGTGACTTAGAGACTTGAGGGACAACAGGAAGTGTACAAACATTGCATCATGGATGTCCCAGAAGAAATGAAGGTAAAAGGGGAAGAAAGAATATTTGAGGAAATACAGTCCCAAAATTTCCCAACTCTAATTTTTTTAATAACAAAAATTTATATATTCAAAACATAATATTTACAATGTCTATCACATAAAATATACTAGGCATGAGAAAAAGGAAAATATAACAGAAGAACAATCAATCAATATAAAAAAACTAACAATGTCAGAGATGATAGAAATAGCACACAAGAACTACAAAACAGCTATTTATAAACATTCTCAATGACATAAAGAATACATGAACATAAATGAGGTGAAAATAGGAGATATAAAGAAAAACAATGGAATTTCTAAAGTTGAGAAATGCTATATTATAAATGAAAAGTGATCTTAAAGCAAATGATTCACTATATAAAAATAGTGAACTTTAAGACATAGAAATATAAGATATCCACTGCTAAGAACAATTTCCTTTATTGATTGTAGATGCCATCAGCTATAGTTGTAAATCCATCTATGAAATAACCTGATAGTAACAAAATGACTATATCTCGCTTGGCCAATTTGACAGAATATCCTAGTAAAATTGATATGTAAAAGTAACCATCACAGTCTACCCCTTGTCAACTTGTCACCCATATGGTAGCTCCTTAAACCATATTTAGTCTCCTAACAAAGGCAATAACACAGTCATCCTTTCAACTAACATAATACAACTGTCCTACATACAGTTCAGAACACTATTCCTTTCCCCAGAAGAGGATGCAAGTCCTTGGGGGAAATTCAATCTTATTAAATGATAGCTAAACAATCAACTTCCAAGTTGAGAAAGGCTGAACTGTGATAGTTAAGATAATGAGTCAACTTGGCTAGGTCATGGTGGCCAGTTATTTGGTCAAGAAGGAACTCGCCTGGTTGTTACTGTGAGGGTATTTAGTGGATTTAAATACTTAGTTGATTGCATACATGGATGATTACAAGTAAAATTAACAAAGGAGATTGTCTTTAGCAAGGAGAAGAGTCTCATCCAATCAGCTGAAGGCCTTCAAGGGAGAAAGAATGATTTCAGCAGTTAGAATGAATTTTTATCTCTACTTCAGCCTTGAGGTTTGTCCTGACTTTCTTTTTTCTTTCTGTTTTTTTTTTCAGCCACTGTGACCTTTCCTTAGCTTACCAGGCAATAGGAAAACTGGATTCAAGTTATCTATGTCAACAAGTCATCCATAAATGTGAACAAATATATTACTCTATTGTGTTTCAAATTAAACATATGTAAAATAGGAAAAAAAATTCTAACACCTGTCAGAGTCATGGAGGGATAAAGCAAGATCATATATAAAACAGCAACATTTGAATCTTTTAAATTCTGTCCTGTGTCAGCTTCTTATCATAAAATGTACTGATTCTACTTATTCATCTATTACTTTATTTATTCAGCCATTATTTATTTATTGTCTACATGTGCCAGGTAATGTTCAAGATTTGAGTGATACAATGTTGAGACAAATAGTCAATACACTAATGGAGTTACTATCTGTTTCACTGTCATTCTTCAATTCATTGTGCTATTTCTTCCACTTTCTTTAATGGAATTTATTCACTAAAAGCCAGAACAAATATAAAGGGTGCAATATCTACTAGCATATTGAATCTTCTCAACAGCCTTATAGCAGTGGCACAAATACTGCAGGAAGCCGCCAGATTCTACCAGGTGAGAGACACACTTGGAGAGGCCTCATTCTGGATCTGGACATGTTGGGATGCTGGGTTTTGTTGTTGTTGTTGTTGCTTTTAATATATACTTTTTATTTTTTCTAAAAGATACTTAGATTACATAAAATGTTACATAAAAAAATATAAGGGATTCCCATAAGCCCCACTCCCCACACCTCCCACTTTTCCCCACATTAACAACTTCATGCTGTTTGACAGAGGAGCAGGCAGAGCCAGAGATGCTAAGTAACTTGCCCAGATAAACAGGCAAAGGAGAGCATCAGTACTCCAGAATGACTCCTACCTCCTGCTCACTTCCTACTTCCCCATCCTCTGATAACTCACATGCAGGCTGGGAACCTCTTGCTTTTGGTTCTGGTGTTCCCTCTTTGGTATCCCTGCTCAGGCCCAGAAATTCACCCAGTCTTTGAGACTGTCTACCTCTCCAAAGCTTGCCTGGTCATTTAATTTCATGCTGGTTTTATTGTTCCTAGTGCCTATGGTATGGGTTCCACAGCTTGAATTCTTCTTGTAGGGCTGCTTTGTCTATATGGTTCTTTTTTATAGTGCATCTTTACTGAAAACTTTCCACAATAACTCTCATTCTTATAAGGCCTTGTTATTTGCATAGTTTTTATAGCTACTTTAATGTTAATTAATATTGTCACCTAAACAACCCTCACATTTGAGCATTGGTTAAACATTTGTTAAATGACTTTCAAACCCTTTACATGCATGTGTTCCTTGAAGCAGGAATGGAGTTGCTAATAACAGAGTTCCCTCTTATTCAACACATATTTGGGGGAATTATGATTTGAAAGGACTCAAAAAAGACCATGGTTGATTAATTTATCATCTTCATTCTGCACATGGATGAGTATTTTGACCCCAAAGTGGCATCAGTGACACTCTGTAGAGTTCTTTCTAGTGGTGCCCTTCAGAAATTCTTGGGCATATTCTAAACACATTTAAATTTCCAACATCCACAACAGCTACCAGCACAAAAGAGGTCAAATGAATCTTTGATTTACTGGCATGTTTAACCTAATTTAAGTACTACCTTATTGTAATAAATTGAAAGTATTACCTTTTTTATTATATAATAGTTTGTTCTAATCAAGGTTTGGGATATTTTCCCTTCAACTTACCTCTAGACCTAACTGGAATTATCTATCTTATTATACTTCTTGATTTGTCACCTATCTATTTCAGTGTTAGCTACTTTGTAGGTAGACTTTTGCGGTAGGTTCCTGTATTCTTTTTTCCAGAAAGTATCATATAGAGTTGGATAGTGTAATACTTCAAATATGTTCTCTATATTTTCAATATTCATTTGAAACCAAATAAATATTATCTGAACTCTTTAGTCTGTCTGTCAAAACTTTCTAGGGCCTCAGTTATACTTCTCAGCTTTTGTCTTAATCAACCATGAGATAAAAAAAAAATTAGCTTAATCATCATTGTACCCAAACATGCAGTGCCTTTTTTCTTCTCCTTGTTTTGGCTCACAATTGTGCTTTTCTGTTTGAGGGTGCTTTGGTCTATCTACAAGTGTCAACATGTTTTATTCCTTCTAAACACCAAAACAAATGTAACTTTATCCATCATGTTAAATGCTTCCATGTATTCTATTATTTTATGTGCAACATTATGTGTGACATAAATTCCATACTTTTTTCAAAATCAATTTGCATGTAGGATTTGTGAATGACTTTGGAAATAAATTTGTTTTCTATTAAAAATGGGTGATACATGTAACTTTGTGGGTGTTTCCTGTAAGTAAAACAAATGTGTTTACCTCTAGCAGTGGTTCTAGCATTGAAAGTAGATTTAGTTTTTATTTTATTATTTTTCACCCTTTGAAAAGTTATACCACATATTGTATTTATTTTTCATTTATGCTAACTTACAAAATATCTTCTAACCAATAATGCTAATACTAATAAATAATCCTTTTCTTATTATGAATAAATAAATATTTTTGACAAGTTGAAATATAAAGAGATAAAAGACCATCAGTCTTCCAACTAGTGCCAAGAGACATTTCATCTATTATACATTTTCAACAGCTCTACCTACCTCTTTATATTGATTATAAGTGCTTTTTCCCCAAAATTGGTGTTTATGTACACATAAACATACTTACTTTTAAAACACACCATATACTAATTTTAATAATACACAATTTTAATAACACACAATTTCATGCCATTAAATACACTTGAACACAACTCTATTTTCATCTTTTTGGATAATTGCACTTTTAATATTTTAAATTATGCTACAATGACCATATTTTCAATTAAATTTTTAGTTGTATACTGGTATTGTCCTTTAAAATATATATATTTTTCCTAGTGGTCAAACACTTTATTATGCTTTTCAGGTACTGTTTTAGTTGATTTTGTATTTCCTGAAATATTTGGCTGAAATTTGGTAACTGAATCAGAGCATTTGTAAAGAGTTCATTATATCTTCTTAAATTGGTAAATCTCCAAATGGCCCTGGGACTTGTGAGGAAAGAGATAGGAAGCTTTGATTCAGGATGCCAGGAAGAAGATGGAGGGGACCTTGTGACTTCCCTGTTTTCTTTTGCCTGGTGCAAAGAATTGAATGCCAGAATAAGGTGGGTCAAACAAGAGAATGAGCTATATTAAGCCAGTGGAGGTTGATGGAATGAATCTCTAAACCTGCCTCCATGAACAGTAAGGATAGCCACAATCTACTGGCCTTTGTTAGGTTGTGGTTGGGGAAGAGGAGATCGACAGGTGAAGTGGGTTGCAGATAAGTTCATAACTGTGCATGTTCTATAGTTCTATATGCTTTGTCATACTTGGTCATACATCACATGTTCAAAAAATGGCATCGGAAACCTGCCCAGAGGCAGATAATTTACTATTATAATGAGCTACAATTCAGCTAAATTCATTCTTCTATTAAACTGAGCTTATGCCAAGAATGGGAAGTCCCATTCTGAGGTTAGCTAGATTCTGTGGTCAGCTACTGACACAGCTACAAGCCCTAATCTACCTTGACTGGCTCTTTCCTAAGCAGGGCATTATTAAGCTGGGGAAAGGAAACCGGGATGTTAGAGTTCTGCACAGCTTTCTTTGAAGGGGTTTTTTCTTCAGGGGCCCTTCCAAAGACTGTTATATGGAAGGTAATGACTTATTGTGCCTACAAGAATCTTGCTTATCACATTCAGCCTCCATCCTCCCCTCTCTTCCAACACTTTTGAGTTTCACCTGCTGAAGAACAAAATATCTCAGTACTGTCCTGGATTATCTCTGTTTCCTCAAGATATATTGTGCATCTGGTTCTTCTTTTTATCTTTCCTGCCACTATAATAATCCAAATTATAAATAAATAGCTTTATTGGTCTTGATCTTACTTTTAAATTCACTGCTGTATTCTTAGTACTAGAACAGAGCCTCATACTGTCACTATTTGATTAAAAACAATATTTGTTGGATGAATGAAACAATGAATATTTCAAAACATTATGATAGATGATATAAGGCTAATATTGACCATCTTACATAGAAGAGGATAATCTGCATTTGCAGCCTCTATTCCTAGCAATGTGCACTCAGATGCACATTTCCTCTTTTTTCAGTTGTTTCTCCCTGATTCACCATTTCATTTATGTTTGTGTGGATATAGCAAGTGATACATGGTTCTTAACTAGGGAAAGATTCCTCCCCAAGGTACATTTTGCAATGTCTTGAGATATTTTTGGTTGTCATAACTGGGAAGGGAAGTGCTGTAACTGACATCCAGTCATAAACTTTCTACTATGCATAGAACTGTCTTGTAAAACAAAGAATTATATGGTTAAAATATCAGTAGTGCTGAGTTTGAGAAACTATATATCTTTCTAGAAACTGGTTCTCTATATTTTTAGAATATATAATAACATGTGTAATAGATATTTTGAATATATTATATAGATATCCCTGTTCTTTCTCTTGCTCCAAATAACTCTTCTTCTCTGCTAATTTTCTATATTTTTCTATTTTTTCCATCTCTTTTTGAAAATTGTCCCTTTATACTATATCCTCACACAAAATTTCCAGAAGAATAATTTTTGTTAAAATTTTCTCTCAGAATAAGTTTAATCCTTTGCCATTTTTATGTGGATTGTATAAGTTAAACATTGCTAACAAATTCATTCTTTTCAGTCTTATAAACTAATTCAAGTGTTTTCAATGTTGGCCTCAACACAGGTTTATAAAATAAGAATCTCCTTATCCATTATCAGGGGGATCACATTTTTAAAACTTCTTCTAATTACTCTAAAGTACAGAGATGAGGATAGGATCCCTGCTCTAAGCAAATTGAACTTGCATGATCTTTACTGTCAAGAATGTATCCTTATGAGCCAAATGCAGCAAGCAGCAGTCAAGATAAAAATGATCTCAGAATTCTAATAAAACCCTCCTCTTTTCTATATTTGTATATATGAATTTAGTACTGAAAAGAACAGTGTCATAGAAAGATGAATTGAATGAAAGCCTTCCCCCTATACCATGCTTCTTATCTGAAATATAACCCAGCTTTTTTCCAATGGCTTATTATAAGCCCTACTTCTCAATAACCCATTCTTTAATATGGGGCAGAATTGGCTGTATTTACATGAATAGTATCTTTCAGAAATCAGAATAAGGAATCCTGAGTTCATCAATTTTAGAAGAAGACCAGGAATGTATGACTATAGTAATTTAGTGTGTGGTCAGAATAAGGTGGTAATGGAAAATTGCAGAAAGGAGATGAGAGTTCCCGTTGGGGTTTTGGCAGAACCATTATTGGAGGTTGATAGCTTACATCTTTTAATAAAAAGAAGACATGTTTAGTAATTCTCAGGGGATATGAGATTTAGAGAAACCATGGGAGGATAATTTGCCTCTCATATTCAGTTTGAAGCTATTTTCCTATAGAAGCCAATATGAAGAGAATAGAATTTAGATGTTAAAATCTGTATTAGTCAGCCAAAGGGGTGCTGATGCAAAATACCAGAAATCAGTTGGCCTTCATAAAGGGTATTTATTTGGGGTAGAAATCCACAGTTAACAGGCCATAAAATGTAAGTTTCTTCCCTTACCAAAGTCCATTGCCACGTGTTGGAGCAAGACAGCTGCCAAAGTTTGCCAGGGTTCAGGCTTCTTGGGATCCTCTCTTCCTGGGGCTGCATTTCTCTCTAGGATTTGCTCCTCTGTTTCCTCCACAAGGTCAGCTGTAGACTATGAGGCTCTCTAGGCTCTGCCTCTCTCCACAAGGCCAGCTGTAAACTCTCAGGCAAATGGCTCATGTCTTTTCCTGTGGCTCATCTCTATTCCAGATCCTTCTCTCCTTCTCATGACCAAGATCTCTTACTTCCCGGGGCTTCAGCTCAAGATTCCAACATCAGAACTACTCCAACTCTGTCCTTTGCCATGCCTTTTATATTTGATTCCCCACCCACCAAGGGGTGGGGCTCAACACCCTACTGATGTGGCCCAGTCAACGACCTAATCATAACTTAATCATGCCCTGATTAACAGACCAGTTTACAAGCATAATCCAATATCTTTTTTTGGAACTCATAACTATATCAAACTGCCAAACTGCTACACTCCATCTTCTGAATTCCAAAAATACATTACAATATTCAAAAAACCTAAAATCAGTAACAATGAAAGTACAAAATCATATCATAATCATTTTAAAGAAATACAGTTCATCTTCAGGCAAAATCCCATCTTCTGTATACTTCTGAAACTTACAAAACCATTTAACTGCTTCCAATACACAAATGGAAAGACAAAGGATAAACATTTTCATTACCACAAGGAGAAATTGGGAGGTTAAACATGAGTCATGGGTCCTCTACAGTTCAGTAAACCTGCAGGGCATCCTCTATTGGATTTCAATGTCTGAGAGTCATTCTTAAGATGATGGTTTCTTCTCCTTGGGGCCACATTGGGATCCACCTTTTCCACAGGCTTGCCTAATGGCCATTTTCTTGGTTCCAACCTCATCAAACATCTGGGTGTTGACCAAGCTCTAGACCTCACCCTCCAAGGGTGTTGGGGTGATTGCCACACCTTACCCTATCTTTGGGTTAGAATCTTAGGCCCCTTAGTACAGTGAGGTGAAGACAACATTCCCCCTAACCTTTGGCATAGAGGCTCAACTGTCTCAGTGCAACGAGTTGACCACCTGGCCTTCTCTAACCTTTGGCACACAGGCTCAACACTCTCAGAGCAATGAATTGACCACCTGGACTTCCCTAACCTTTGGCATACAGGCTCAACCCTCTCAGAGTAATGAGCTGACCACCTGGTCTTCCCTAATCCATGGGGAACAGGTGCACCCCTCTCAGACCTATGGGGTTCTGACCATAATCACCCTAATCTTAGAGGAATGTGTGCCACCCACTTTGTACCCTGGGACAGCAAAACTCTCCCAGAACATTGGTTGGGAACATTTACCCTCTTCAACTGCTGGGGCAAACTCGTCCTCTCTGCACACTGGGGAGGCAAAACTCTCCCAGAACCTCGGGTGGGAACATCCAACCTCTTCATCTGCTGGGTCAAACTCACCCTCTCTGTACATATGGGTGTGGTTCCTCTCTTGGTCCAAGGCAATGTCTTAATTCCAGATCTCAGCTTCCATGGTTTTCTTCTTAAAGATGTTTCTCCTTCAATCTGTTTTTTCCATTTTCCTGTTAGTCCAAGCTGACAATGGCATTGTTCATACAGCTCTCTCAAAAACTTTGTTGATTTAGCATGAAAGAAGCAGGGGTCCAAGCCATCAGACTGTAAGACTTTCCACAAATCTTTCCGAGATAACTGCATCTTCAATCCTGATTTACAATTTCCAGGTTGGGCTAAGTATTCAAATGGGGCACTTTCATCTGGGAACTTGATTTCCAGAGACTTGGACGTTCCAGAATCAGTTTCTGTCTACTTTGTGCCCAACAGCATATTTTTCTCATCTAGCATTTTGCTATAAGCTACAAGGAGAAGCCAAGCTGCATTCTGAGTTTACTTTGGAAAATTCTTCAGCTAAAGCTCAGGTTCACCATTTTCAAATTCTGCTTCCATATAACACCAGGAGTTATTCTTGCTAAGTTCTATGCAACTTTAAAACATGGATCACCTTTCCTCCAGTTTCCAATAACAGTTTCATCATTTACTTCTAAGGTATCATAAAAAGTCTCTTTAGCGTCTATATTGCTAAACAATTTCTTCAAAGCAATCTAGGCCTTTTCCATCAAGCATTTCACAATTCCTCCAAAAAACACTCCTTACCCATTTATGAAACCATTCCAACATTTTGGTAATTGCAAAAGCAATACCCCACTCCTGGTACCAAATTCAGTATTAGTCAGCCAAAGGGGTGCTGATGCAAAATACCAGAAATTGTTTGGTCTTTATAAAGGGTATTTATTTGGGGTAGAAGTCCACAGTTACCAGGCCATAAAGCATAATTTTCTTCCCTAACCAAAGTCCATTGCCACATGTTGGAGCAAGGCAGTTGCTGAAGTTTGCCAGGTTTCAGGCTTCTTGGGTTCCTCTCTTCCCTGGGCTCCATTTCTCTCCGGGCTCAACTCCTCTGTTTCCTCCACAATTTCAGCTGTAGACTATGAGGCTTTCTAGGCCTTGCCTCTCTCCAAAAGGCCAGCTGTAAACTCTCAGGTGAATGGCTCATGTCTTTTCCAATGGCTCATCTCTATCCCGGGACCTTCTCTCCTACCTCACAACCAAACTCTCTTATTTCCCAGGGCTCCAGCTCAAGACTCTAACATCAGAACTACTCCAACTCTGTCCTTTGCCATGCCTTTTATATTTGATTCCCCACCCACCATGGGTTGAGGCTCAATGACCTACTGATGTGGCCCAGTCAATGCCCTAATCACAAAATAATCATGCCCAGCTTAAGAGACCAGTTTACAAGCTTAATCCAGTATCTATTTTTGGAGTTCATAACTATATCAAACTGCCAAACTGCTACATAAACCCACAAGAATTCATGTTACTTAAGTCTATTTATAAATTATAGATGTGAGATTCAGGCTGGAAACCAGGATTCATTCCCTATATTCAACTGCAATAAGTGGCCTGGAGACCACTTAAGTCTTTTGTGTCTTAGGGTAAAGTTCCTTTTCATTTACAGTTTTGTGATTACCATATTTCAAAAGAAACTTCATGTTTTCTATTCTCTAAATCTTTCCTTACTCATGTCACAAATCTGAGTCTTTCAAATTTAACCTTTCTTTCATAATTCAGATGTTTACACATATTTTTTCATTCTTGTGATTATTCTAATATTAATTAGTAAAACTTATTGTATAACTACTTTATGCTACTCACTATAACAGTTTACTCCATATTTAGTTCTAATTCTCTTACTTCTTCTTTTCTCCATTTCACATATAGAACTAATGCTCAAGTATTTTGTTGCCTTGTCCCAAGGGTATGGTAAAATTAGAACACAAATCCAGCAGCTTTTCTCAAAATCTGATTGCAAAAGACTACTAGTCCATGTGTCTTATGAATGACCTCTGATTTCTTTATGCTTTTAGAATGCAACCAATCAGTCCACAGAGTTAGGAGCAATGGATACTCTGCCCATTGTCTCCTCCTGATAGACCATCCAATGCATGAAGGTGGAAGTCCAGACTTTGCCATTGTTCTGTGTCATACAGCTTCCAATAACTGATGATTTGACCTACTATGTCACCTGCAGAGATAGTGCTTCAGATCAGAATTTGAGAAGCATTGTGGCTTCCCAACCCAGAAGAAACAGCTTCAGCCAGGGCAGCTGGAGGAGGAATGATGAACAACCTTGCAGAGTCTGCAGGAAAGCAAAAACAGGCCAATTCAGCAAAGTAAGGCCCTGAAGGAATTGGCAGAGGAGTTGGAGGAGAGATGTCAGTGTACCACCCTGCTGGAGTAAGGCTGGTTTAGAATGTAGGTTGTGAGATGGTGAAGATAGAGACTAGAACATTGGCAATTACAGAAGGACCATTTATGCATTTACTTTCTTTTCAAAAGTCCAGCCTATAATTTACTTGGACAGCACCTTAATCCTAAATCCAAACATCAGAATCAGAAAGGACCGTAGAGAATCACATAGCTCATTTTAAGATAAAAAGTTTAAATATTTTAGTTAATTAAAATCAATTTACTGATGTGTATAATATTAAACAGACAGCAAAAAAAAAAAAACAATCTAAGTTGTTATTTCTATACAAATTGGCTCTAGAACACTTCTTGAAGCTTCACAATCTGTCAAAGAATATATTTTGTTTTCCAGTAATACATTTTCCAAAATCTTCTTTTTAACCAATCTCAGGGCAAACAGGCCAAACTTTGAATGATGTTTTAGATTGTCTAGCTTGAAATTTTAATGTGAAAATTTAAGGTAAATGCTAATATCCTAGCTCGTATTGCCTGCTTGTGCTTGGTTCATGGGGAGTAATTTATTGATGGATACCTGTTTCCATGTATCTATTCATCTGGGCATGCTTTTATCTATAAGATCCCCAAATATTCATTTGGTGAATTCTGAATTTTTCATAATTTAATTTAGCAAATGACCCACCAATTTCACCTTATATATAGCCCCAGATACTGAAAGAGCCTTGAAGAGAAATAATCATATTAACAGCCTGTGTTTTATTTACAAGTATAATGACTGAACAATACCTGACACATAATGAGAGATGATCAAATAAGTGAATTTATAAAGCATTTTTATATGTTTATTTCATTTTGCCTTTAAAATATCTATATATGTTTTCCTTTTCCTTTCTTCCCCAGTACCAATAAGCTACATTTTACCTGTGTTGCCAGGACTAAGGGAATTCCCATAAAGGGTAATGCTAGTAATTTCCTTATTTTTATATTTTGCAAAAATTTGTTTGAATGGTGGCTTTTAAAAAATGTCAAAAGTGACTTATTTAATAATCTACTTTAAGATAAAACATTACTAATCATGACTTCTTTTTTATCCATTAGGTATTTTAATCACATATGTGTCTATAGCTATGGTGTTTGTGTTGAAATAATTAAGAAATTACAGTTCTCTTACAAAGATAGTAGGGTGAAATTTTATGATTAAAAGTTTCATTGTACCTCAAATAAATTATTTGATTACTTAGAATCTATTTTTAAACAATTCAATTAGAATTATTAATTTAGGAAATATATAAAATGGGTAGATGCCATAAAAATTAACCTAAACCTTGTGTATTCTGGTTCTATTCTAATAGAAAATACTGATAAAATTATTTCAAATTCATGAGAAAATTAATGACAGTTTATCTTTGATTTTAATAAAAAAGATGATGCATTGTTTTCCATAATTTTGTCTTAATAGTGAAAAACTTCCATTAATTTCTAGTGAGATTTATATGTTGAGTGTCCCCAATCTTACTGCAAAAAAAACAAATCAAAGTTCTAATTGACACATGCTTGTGTTTTCCTTTCAATTTCAGGATGTGAAAGAGGTGTTGAGCAGGTATGTTTACTTTTCAAATCAGTGACGGGGTTGGGAGGAGCTGAGGAGATTGGTGAATGACTTTAGACATCAGTTGTGACACTGAGATGCATCAGTTCTGTGCTCTTTCAAAATTTACAACGTCACATGATTGGAACTGAAGACAATCCCCATGGAAATGAGGACAAGACGTCTTGTCCTTAAGATGGGAAATGCTAAGGAAGTTCCAAGGTATGTTGGGAAAATATCATAGCAAGTGCATGGCTATTATTGTGGTTTGTTAGTGTATCAATCAGGCTGTGGAATCAAATAGATTCTAAAGGCTTTGTAAACAAAATCAGCAAAGTTTTAATTTGAGACCTTGTTATCTGTTTATCACTGAATTTTGGGGAGCTTCTGTTTCACATCTTCTCACTCTGAGGCCCTCACTCTGCAGCCCTGACTGACAGAGGCTCCACTTCTGTCATGTTGTTGGTAGCCATAGAAAAGGACAAGTTTATGATGAATTGTGCACTGCCTTTTAAAGGCACCCATGCTGAAGTGATGCACATTTCTTCCTTAAAGATTTCAGTGGCCAAACTCAATCACAAAACCATGTCAATCTGTGATGTGGAATAGCATCATGCATTCAGAAAGATGAGCTTAAGAATATTGTGAACAGTCCTAAAGATTATCATAGTCACTGACACCCATATAAGCTTCATTTATTTAGAACAATGCTCTTGAAAGTGTAGTTCATCTCTTATCAACTGTGGTATTAGGAACAATAGTAACAAAAAATCTGGATTTCATTTTTTATAAATAATGGAAAATATGATGGGAAGACTAAATAAACCATATTAGTTGAAAGCACACATGAAAAATCATCAATATTAAAGAATTCCAAAATATCAATTCCAAAATATCAGTGTTTGCTTTTTTTTTTTTTGTCTGTTAATTTGCTGACTTTCTTGAATTAGCCATTCAATAAAGCAAAGAATATTCATTTATTTTGATTTGGGAATAATTGTAGTGTCATAAAATAGTTGGTTCACTATGATTGTATTGTTCTTTAAAAGAGTATAGATTCAATATTTTCAAATTTTGTTCCTTAACCCAATTTACATCAAGAAATGAAAACAGACTGTTGTTTAATAGGGGTTCTACTACTTAGACAGTTTTGTTCTATACTGAGAAAAACAATCTTAGCATTACTGTTCAATGACTCAAACCATGTTATACACAAGAATTACATATTAACTGTATTATTTGATGCAAGTCACTAAAACATTCAGATTCATCTTTATATGTTACATTTTTTATGATATTATTTTAATAATTATTCAACAAATAAGTGTCTATTTTAAACAATCCACTATTTTCGGCTTTGGAATATCTCACTGAACCAAACAAAAAAATTTGCACAAATCCACATATTTATGTTACAAATTTTACAAATTTTAATTAAATTAAGTAAGTTACGCAGAAAGTTAGATGATGGTAAAAAAATATATACTGAGAAAATAGGTTCTGGAGTAAGGCATCTAATTTTAAATTGGGTGATCAAGGAAGACCTCATTCAACAGGCAATAAACCAACAAATATCTTATTTGGAGGAGAAAATTCAGGCAGTGGAAACAAGTGACAAGGGCTGAGATGAAAGCATGATGGGTGTTTTTGAGAAATTGTGAGGAAGCTCGTGTGACCCAGCAGAATGAAGGATGGAAGAGTCGGAGAGGTCATGGAAGAACAAGATGGCACAATCCCTGTAGAGAAGCCACTGCAAGCATGATGCTTTATCTATTCGTGAAATAGGAAATCACTGAAATATTTCAAATGGAAGAATAACAAGATTGAACTAATGTTTTAAAGGTGTCACTTTGTTTATATAGATGAGAATAAATGACAGAGCACTAAGGATTGAAGTGGGAAAAGCTGCTGGGAGGCTTTTTGATAATTCAATGAGAGATGATTGTGTATTGGAACATGGGGACAGTACTGGAAGCTATGAGAAATGAACAGAGTTTCAGGATATTTTTAACGTACAACTGGCAGGATTTGATGTTGTGTTAGATATGAAGTGTACCAGGAGTTGAATTAGGCCCCCTGAAAAGGTTTTATCATCAGAGCTTTAAAGGGAAATAGAACCAAGAGGATGTGTGTACACTGCACACACATATGCGCGCACACACGTATATGGCGTTCTCTGTCTCAGTTGTCACTTGGTGCACTACCCTCTCACTCTCTGTGTACAAAATCCCTCTTCTTCTAAAGACACCAAGAATATTGGAGAAAGAGCTCACCCTAATCCAGTTTGACTTTCTCTTAACTAACAACATCTTTAAAGATCCTATTTCCAAGCAGAGTCTTATTCATGGGAAGGGGGATTTGGAGTTGAACACATCTGTTGTGGATTCAATTGTGTCCTCCGAAAATATATATTGAAGTCTTAATCCCCAGTTCCTCAGAATGTGATCTTATTTAGAAATAGGGTCATTACAAATGGAATTAGGTAAGTTAATTTGAGGTCATTCTAGAGTGGAATGGATCCTAATCCAATATGACTGGTGTCCTTAAAAGGTGGGGAGAATTGTGAACAGGCAGGAAAAAAGTAAGAATGATGTAGAGACAGCCATGGATTACCAGCGAGCTACAACCAGAAGCCAGAAGAGTCATGGAATAGATTATTCCTACAGACTTCAAATGAAGCATATCCAGTATGATATCTTGATTTTAGACTTCCAGATCCCAGAAGTCAATACATTTCTCTTATTTCAATACATCCAGTTTGTGGTAAATTTGTTACAGCAGCTTTATGAATCTAAGACAAAGCATAAGAGAAAGAGAAAAGTCATGAATGGCTCTAAGACTTTGATCTCAAGGACTGGCATAATGAAGTTCCCTTAGCATTGATATGGAAAGCTGAAGGTGAGGCAGAAGAAGGGAAGGTGGGTTTGAGACATGTTGAAGTTGTGATGAATGTTAAATATCTAATTGTTGATGGTGAATAACCAGAAGCATTTATGAATACAGGATTTAACATAGTTTCAGGAAAGGTCTAGGCTAGAGATAACCATTGGAAAATCAGAAAGCCTATGCATGGAACTTAATTAAAACCCTGGAGCCAACACAGAAACAAATAGGGAGTGAGCTGAGAAAAAGATGAGGTCAATTTCCTGATATCATTTTTTCCTCCAATATTAGTGGTGGAGGAGAAGAAGAGAAAACAGGAAAGGAGACCAAGGGGTGAGTAGAAATGTAGGAAGGAATGCATGGAAGACTGTTGTTCTTAGAAAAGTGAAGGAAGGTTTTCCAGAGCAACAGCATTTCCAACAGGGCCAAGTGTTGCAGAAAAATCATTTAAGTTGAACTCTGATAACTGATCTTTCATTAATTTGGAGAATAAGAATATAAGCAGCTTAGGTTGGGGGTATGATTCTATTATGAGAAATTGATTTTAAGAGAGAATAAGAGGGGAAAGGAATAGTAGACACTGCTTATAAAAAGACCTCAAACAAATAAAATCTCTTCAGTCTCAGCTACTTTTTAGACTTCCATAGGGGGAACAATGACAGTGGTCTCACTGGACCGTGGAAAAGCTTTAAGTCATAACTGATGTGATTGATTTAAACTCAATTTAACTATTTAAATACAATATAAAGATGATGATGGCAATGATGATAATAATGAAATGTTGAATGCTTGGGACTTATTTTTAAAGTTTATTCTGTAGCTTCCAAACAAAATTTTTTAAAAATCATTGAAGGATAACTTTGCTGTCATCTTTCTCTGTATCTATGCTCAACAAATAATTGAGAGATCCAACTCTTCTGAATGCCAGGTAAATATTAATTACTGGCAAATTAGTCAATTATTCTGATGATAATTAATCAGAAACTTTATTCCTCCTCTAACTTGAAATTTAGGTCCAGGATTTTTCTTTCCCAGGAAGCTTTATTTGATTGGCATCTTTCATTTCCCTTCCAGCCACATTATTAACATAGCCTTCTTTCTAGGCATTTTAACTGTCTGATCATGAACACACAATCCCTCTCTCTGAATCTTATTTTTGCCATTTAAAAACAGTAGCTTTAATAATGCATTCTTATATTCTTCTTGAATTTTAAACCATACATACCCAATGCCTCTTTTATCTGTAATCAGGGAAAGGAAGAGGTCTATGCACTGAGTCTCAGCTCTCACTTCTCCATCATCAGGATGAAAAGTGGGGCTGGTAAATTAGTATGAAACTGGCTTCGGTGGAAGGTCACACAGGCATCATGACAGAGAACATCACAGAACAGCCTCAGAGCAATATAATCCATTTTCCATTGGATAAGGAGTGAAGCAACATGCTGGGTCTGAGAGTAAGCCTCCTCAGGAGCTCTATGTCATCCACCAGAGACAAGGGAGCCTTCCAGGCAGGAAGAGGTCTAACCTACACATGTATTCAACCCTTTGCGTCTGGTTAAGAGGGATCCTCTTTACCACCTAACTTAACAGCCTGGTCTCCACTACCACCCTTGAATCCCATAATCTCATTATGTATTTTATCGTGGCTTATGTTAGTCACTAAACTCTTCCTTCATCCCTTTCACTCTAAGCTTCTCAAAGCTTCTGCATTTCCTATTATGACCCCATCTCCTGCCCTTCTCAACTCCTAAATTTCTTCCACTGTTCCCTCTGAAATTCTTATTCATTACCAGAAAAATCCTCTAAATCTCCACCTGTTTCCTGAATTTCCCTTTACCATGTTTCTCTAACCTTTCTCTGGAATGTCAGACTTGTATATTCAGCTGCCCACTTGAGATTGAAGTAAATATTTTAAATTCAATATAACTAAAATTTGACCCTGTGTTTCTCCCTACTTCCCTCCCCTGCAAAATCAAACTTAGGTTTCTCCATCTCAGTGGATGACAACTCCAGTTTTTCAGTTACTGAGGCCAAAAATTCAGTTGACACTTCTCTTGATTTCACCACTGTACACCAATTCCTCCAGCAAATATGTTGGCTCTACCTTCCACATATATCCAGAATTTAGCCAGTCCTAACCCCTTCAGTGCTGTAGCCCTGATCTCTGAGCAGCCTGCTCCCCCTCTGGATTATTAATAATATTCCCAGCAGTCTTCCTGGATCTACTCTTGCAACTCTCCACCCATTCTCAACTTAGCAGCTGGACCAATTCTTTTAATACACAAATCAGCCATGCAACTTACCTGGGCCATCTCCTGCAGTGACTTCTCATTCAACTTAGAGTTAAAGCCAACATCTTCATAATGAACTCTAAAACCTTAGAAGATCTGGTCCCCTGTTCCTTCTGTGATTCCACCTGCCTCTGCTTGCTTCTTTTTCTATTCTGCTCTCACCATATTGGCTTCCTGAATGGGTCTATACCATCACAGGCAAATCCAAGACAGGGTCTTTCCTCCAGCTGTGTCCTCTGCCTGCATGCTCTCTTCCCAGAGGTCTCCTTGACTCTTTTCTTTTCCTCCTGCTCAAATACCAGCTTCTTAGAGAGGAATACTCATTTAATATGGCAACCCACACTGCCCCAGAGCCCATCCTCCCAATCCTTTCATTAAAATCAATGGTGGTTGTTATTTTATGTAATTATCAACACCTAACATATTGTTTTCTAGTTTTTTCAACTATTTATTTTTTTGGCCTTTTCTTGGTAGAATGGACAGGCACTAACATAGCACATGGCACAAAAAAACAATGTTTGTACATGGTTGTCACTCAATGCATGTGTGCTAAATGAATAAATGATTAATGATCTGGAGGGAAGAATTCAATGATGGACCTGAAAACATTTTATGAATTGTAAATATTACAAAATGTTGTTATTTTTATTATGTATAAGTAAAAACACTAATAAAGTTTAATATGAAGTTTGAAATGAATAAATCAATATTTAGATTTAGAGAAAATTTTATGGAAAGCCTAGTTTGTGAAGGTGACCCAATAATTTGGCATGCCCAGATGTAGTCCCATTGTGCCTTCTATAGTCTGAATTCCCTCTAACACCACAGTGACACTTTTGAACTCTTCATTGTTCATGCTCCATATGCCATATATCAAAATATTATACTCCTTTGGGGCCTGGGGAAATTTCTATAACTCGTAGATGCCACAGGCTTTTATTTTTAAAATGACCCTTCCATGTTTGTGCACCTCACTTCATCTGACTTCTACAGTAGGGTCACCTTCTCTATAAATGTGATGTCTTTGAGCTGCTCTCTTGTACATTACTTGCCCAATTATTGTGTACTCCTCTCTTTAGAGGCCCCTCTTTTTTATTTTACATTGGACTTTTTTCAGTCGAAATCATATTGATCTTTTTTTTTTTTTTCCTTTTG
>JAQZBX010033262.1:0-25466 GCA_029593785.1 Cabassous unicinctus | reverse complement strand
ATGTGGTGAACTTCTGGCAACCAGGAGTGTTGAACTTGGCTCTTGTGATCTGGGTGAACTTTGCCTTCCACGGAATGCACAATCCACATGGGTTTCTGAGCAATCACCCCCTTGCAAAGCAGTGAAACTGCCATGAGCTTTCACTGTGTACTTTGACCTGGGGCTAGGAGCTGGGGGAAGGTCAGTGCCCCCCCTGGCATATTTATACCATTCATCACTGCTAGGCAGCTTGTTTCTCTCCTACCTTGACATGCATATCCATGGGGACAGGCAGGGAGAGCAGACTAAGCCTGGAGTTGGTCATCCAGGATGCACGTTTCCCCCTCTGCTTTCCTTTCTATGAGCCCTTTCATCTTTCAAAGCTTCCCTTTGTCAGCCTGGATGTTAAGGCCTGTGACCCATGCCCTCACAGGTGGATTTTGGGGATTGAGCAAACTTTTTAAGTCTGCTAATAATTCATCACAAAAGAAGAGGAGGGGAGCTTGTTTTAAATTGATTTGAGCAAAAGAGTAACCTGTTCAGTGCAGCCAAATTTGCTTTTGACACCCAGGTGAAAACCTGGTGTGTTAATCGAGTCACCAGTTCAGCCTGATTATTTTAACTGCTGTAAAGATAGAAATTGATACGCATATTTCCTTGCTGTTAACCGTCTTGCCAGGACCAGTATTTCATACCCTCTTTCCCCTCTATGACTTTGTTACCTTTACATTTCTAATTGTGCCTGTATTTACAGGCAGTTTGTGATGATGCTGCATTTCCCATCATGCCTGGAATCAGTACCTGTAATAGATTTGCTTTTCTGCCCGGCTTCTGATGAGCACCCTCATTATCTGATGGAAGATGATCTTCACTGGCCTTCAGAATCCTTTTCATCTGTTCTCTTGTATAGCTGGGTGGGGAGCAGAGAGGATTTTTGTCCAACTTGCACCCTTGGGGGGCTTTACTGACCTCTGGGAGAATCACTGCTGCCTGGGGGAGCCACAGCCCATGAACCTCACCTCCCTTGGACCTCAAAACAGCCTGTGCACGCACACTCTCTCTCTCACACTCAGGCACTCCTTTCCTGAGTGGGTTCTGTGAGCTCTCATCTGTGCTTGCCTGGGTTCTTGGCCATGCGAAGCCTCACTGAATGGGCCCTTGTGTGCCTGAGAGTGAGAAGATTCTTTGGCTTCCATGGGGCAAAGAATTGATGCTTGTGCTGACAGGGAGGCTCATTCCTTGCTCATGCTGCATGTTTAGTGATGCCCAGGGATATTAGAACTCCCTGTTTTGACAAATACCACACAATGGTGAGGCTTAACAGCGGGAACTTATTGTCTCATGGTTTTGGAGGCCAGGAGTCCAATGTTGAGGTCTCAACAGGCCATGCTTTCTCCAGGCTGTAGCCTTCTGGCTCTGGCTTGCCACCAACCTTAGGGTTCCTTGGCTGGCACCTCTGCCCCTGTTGCACAGTGGCCTTCTCTGACTCCTGGCTTCTGCCAACTTCTGCCTTCTACCCACTGACTGCATCTGACTTTCCTTTGCATATAAGGCTACCAATCATATGGATTAGGGCAATTTGGCCTCTTCTAGGTAGGATCATCAAAGAGCTTATCCACAAAAGTGATGGATGTAGGATGACAGAACATCTAAAAGTAACTTGTTTTTTTCCCTGTTCCAAGGATACAAAGGAAAGAATTATATGTAAATTAGAAGGTACTGATATGCAACCCTCTCTTGGTGCCAAATTCCATTTCTTGTGGTCAAGAACATCCTGTTGAAGCAATGAAGTATGAAAACCAGTTCAACCAGTTGGCCAGACCTGTACAGAAGAAGCCCCTTTCTGTCCTCCCTTCAACTTGCTTAATTAACATAGAAGGATTCCCACCCCAGAGTGTAGTTATCTGCCCCTTTTTTGATCATGCATTGTATGTGAAAGTGTGATTTCCTGAACATACTAAACATACAATTATATAACTAGCTATGTGTGTTCATCCATATGCATAAAAGTTAATGCATAATCAAAGCAAATGCTAACTAGTAACTTAGATATTTAAGCAAGAGTAAAACCGCAGCACAGGGAGTTAGGTCTGAGTCACTGTAGACTGACCTTGGCTTCTTTCTGCAGACATAGTAAATGTAAGTTCTCCCTAACCCTCGTGTTAAAGTTTTTTTCTCTGGTTATTCCCAAAGGCCCAGCTTTGGGGCCTAACCAAAGGAGTCCACATCTTAAATAATCATAGCATCTTTGAAGTCCTATTTATAATGGGGCTTGTATTAGTCAGGTTCTCTAAGGAAATAGAACCTACAGGAGGTATCTGTAAATAATATTAGATTTTATAAAATTGTCTCATGTGATTGGGTGGGGATGCACAGGCCCAAATTCCATAGGACAGGCTGCAAGCAGGGACTTTGATGAAGGTCGATGATGAGTTCCCCAGGAGGAGCTGGGTGGCTGAAGTAGAGATGGAAATTCTTTCTTCTGACTGCTTAATCATCACTTCTCCTTTTAAAGTCTTCAACTGATTGGACAAGACACCTGTCATTGCTGAAGGCAATCTCCTCAGTTGTTGCAGATGTCATCAGCCATAGATGCAATCAACTGACTGATGATTTAAGTCCATGACATGTCCTCATGGTAACAATTAGGCCAGTGCTTGCTTGGTCAAACTACTTGGTACCATTTCCTGGCCAAGTTGACACATGAGCTGAACCATCACAGGGATGAGCCATCACAGGGACATAGATTAAGACTTGAATATTTCTTCTGTGGGGGGCATGACTCAATCCCCAACACTCCCTCTAGGAATGGCTCCCAATTTGTTATAGCCTAAGACCCAAACTCCTTAGAGGGCATCCA
This sequence comes from Cabassous unicinctus, assembly GCA_029593785.1. Lineage (NCBI taxonomy): Eukaryota > Metazoa > Chordata > Mammalia > Cingulata > Chlamyphoridae > Cabassous > Cabassous unicinctus. Next base: position 22,627 of record JAQZBX010033262.1, on the reverse strand, counting down.
AATTCCCCTGTCATCTGTCCCTATTTCTCTCTCTGGCCTCATTCCCAACCTCCTCTGATGGAGCCCTGAACTCCAATCATGCTAGAGTTACTCGTACTTTCCTGAAAACACCTGGCACAGGTGCTATTGCATGCTGTTCCAGCTCCCTGGAAGACCCTTTCCCACTAGCCCTCCTTACTGACTGCATTTGAATGGCTCTTCTCCTGAGAGCCCCCTCTGCCTCACAAGGGAGTTGGCCTTTCTTTGCCTTTGAGGTCCATGTTATCAGACCTTCTCTGTTCCCCACTAGACTCTCAACTCCTTGATAGTGGGGCTTCTGCCTTTCTCATCTCTATTTTTACCATCTAGTGCATGACTTGGTGTCAAGAAGCTTGGCTTAGGCTTGTTGAATGATGTTTTCTCATGTGTATTATGGTAATACAGCCCTGTGGTGACAACTTCACAAGCACATTTCATTCCATCTGCAACATACCATTATTCTCTCATAATTCTGGAGACCAGAAGTCTGAAATCAAGGTGTGGTCAGAGACATGCCTTCTCTGAGACCTGTAGGGGAGAATCCTTCCTTGCCTCTTCCAGCTTTGGATGTTTCCTGGCCATCCCTGGCATTCCTTGGCTTGCAGCTGCAGCACTTCAGCCTCTGCCTCTGTCTCCTCCTGGTGATCTCCCCTGTGTCTGTTTGACTCACCTTTCCCCTTCTTATAGGACCCCAGTCATATTGGCCTACTCCAGTATGCTCTCATCTGTTTTAGTCTGCTAGGCTCCAAAATACAGATAACAAGAAATGGGTTGGCTTTTACATTGGGAATTTATTAGTTTACAAGCTTACAGATCTGAGGCTGTGAAAGCATCCAGATCAATGCACCATCAGGCGATGCTTTCTCCCTGAATGCCAGCTCCTGAAGATCCTGGACTCCTCTGACACATGGCAAAGCACATGATGGTGTCTGCTGGTCTTTCTCTTCTATCCCAGGTTTCCTTGCTTTCTTTCAGCTTCTTGCTTCCTTGGCTGTCCCTCTCTTCATCTGAATTTCATTCTCTTACAAAGGACTCCAGTAAGAAGATTAAGACCCACTTTGGGCCATGACTTAACCTCATCAAAAAGCCCTACTTAGAATAAGTTTACACCCACAGGAATGGATTAACTTTAAGAACATAATTTTCTGGGATCCATACAGCTTCAAACCATCACATCATCTTAACTCATTCCATCTGCAAATGACCCCATTTCCAAATAAGATTCCCTTCTGAAGTACTAGGGGTTAGGACTTCAACATATCATTCCTGGGGTCACAATTCAACCCATAACAGCACCCTGTGAGGTAGATGCTGTTCTTTTCCTCTATTTAACAGATGCACCATTTGAGGCCCAGAAAGGTTAAGTAACTTGTCTAAGGTTACTCAGCCTGTAAGTAGAGGAGCCAGGAATAGCACCCAGGCATCAAAGCCTCTGGTCTCAACCACTTTAATGCATGGCTGTTTACCCTCCTCTCTGTGACAGGCTCTCATCCTTTCCTGCATACAAGTTTTTCTAGTTTGCTTTGCTTTCAAAAGCAGATATCATAAAATGTGTCAGCTTTTAACAGTGGGAATTTATTAGTTTACAAGCTTACAGTGTTGAGGCTGAGAACAATGTCCAAATCAAGGTGTCATTAGGTGATGCTTTCTTCCTGAAGACTGGCTGCTGGTGATCCTGGGCTCCTCTTCTGCATGGCAAGGTACATGACAGCACTTGCTGGGATCTCCCTTGTCTTCCATTGCTTTCAGCCTCTTGATTCTGTGGCTTTCTATTTTTTTCAGAATTTCATTCTCTTATAAGGGGCTCAGTAAGAGGGTTAAGACCCACCTTGAATGAAGTGGGTCACATCTTAAGTTAAGATTTTACCCACCAAAAGATCCTGCTTAGAATAGGTCCACACCCACAAGAATGGATCAAGTTAAGAACATACTTTTCTGGGGTCCATACAGCTTCAAATCATCACAAAGAGGTGGTCCTCATGAAACCCAAATGCAAGGAGCAACTGTGCTGTGTGCTGGCTCTCCTCAGCTTGCCACCCTCTTCTCCACTTCTTCCCTGCAAAGACCCTCCATCTCTCTCTGCACTGTGCTGTGTCCTAGGACCTGACTTCTAGGAACTTGTCCTTTGCTTTCTGGCTTCCCACACATTTGGCCCACGGGAGGTGCTAGAAACTAGGGGAGAGATCAGGGTGGTGCTCTGACCTGTGCCCTCCTGTCTGGATGTGCTTCTGGTAGTAACTGTGCTCCCCTAGAACAGGGAACAGGGGTCAGCAAACTTTTCTGTAAAGGCTCAGAAGGTAAATACTTTAAGCTTTGTGGCCCAAGAGACATAACCATGGATATCACATAGGTACTTACCTAACCATTTATAAAAGGTAAACATTTAAAAGTGTAACTATCACTCTTTGCTCATGGACTATTAAAAAAAATCAAAAAACAGGCAGGGGGCCAGATTTGGCCCATGGGTTATATCATGCAGCCGAGCACTGTTCTAAAGTCTACAGCAGTGATTGTGAAACTTCAAGGTGATTTGAATCACTCAGAGCACTGTTAAAACACAGATTGCAGACTTCTTTCCCCAAAGTTTGTGATTCTGTAGATCTGTGATGGGATATGAGAATTTGCCTATTGTGATGACCTAACATGTCAACTCAGTCAGGTAATTGTTCCCAGTTGTTTGGTCAAGGAAGCACTGGGATAATTGTAATACAAGGACATTTATGGGCTTTAGTCATCAGTGAGTTTACTACATAGATGGCTGAATAAATCTGCGATTAACCTGGGAGATTGCTGTCAGCAATGAGTGACATTTTATCCAATTGGTTGAATGCCTTAAAAGGGGAAGTGATTCCAGCATTCAGAGAGAATTTCCCAGCTCCTCTTTGGACAGCCAACATCTCCCAGAAGCTCATCAAGGACCTTCATTGGAGTTTCATTGGAGCCCCTGGTTTGCAGCCTGCCTGCAGAACCTGGACATGTGCATCCCCATGGTCACAAGAGAAACTCTTATAAATCTCATACTATTTACAGATCTCCTGTTGATTCTGTTTCCCCAAAGAACCCTGACTAATATACTTATCTACCCAGTTTTCAGGTGGTGCTGATGCTACTGGTCTGGGACCACACCCTATGAGCCATTGGTGTAGAGGCAGCTTCTGTCAAGCATTTCTTCTTTCATTATTCCAACCACCCCACCCCCACCCTGCTGGGTTCCAGGGAGTCTGTTGCCTCCCTTTGTCCCTTTGTCCCTGGGAGCTTCAGCATTTGTCATTGGTTCTCTTAGTGCTGCCCAAATCTCATTAATGATCCCTTCCTTACGCTCTCTTCAGTTGAGCCCTTTGCATATGCCATCTTTGTTTGTTGGCATCTTACTGAGTCTGTATTTTCATCTTCCAGAAATGTCTGGGAAAAACATGCAGTTTGTGGGCATATCCCTTGGCAGAGAAGGTTTCATTGTTCATGTATTCTTGGCTTGATTTTGCAAACATTGCTTAAGTATCCACTGCGGATTTGCTTCCATGGGACCTGGGGACCATTTAGATGATGCATGGGACAGAGTCTGTGCTGAAATAGAAATCTGTGCAAAGAGCCACCCAACTCCACAGAGCAAGTTAAAGGAGACTCTCCAGAGGAGGTGACATCTGAGAAGAGCTGGAACAGAAAGCAGGCAGTCACCAATGAGGAGCTGGAGGGTGCTCGGGAAGCAGAGCCTGCAAAGCCTCAACAGGTTGAGGCATCTGGGAAACATGGGGCTTTGGTTTGGCTGAAGAACCGTGCATGTTTTGAGCATGAGGTAGAGGGCAAGGTTTGGGAAGGGCAGGCAAAGCTAAGGAAGTGAGTAAGGGTCAGACATAGGGTCCTGATTGTGTTGTGGATAAACATGGTTACATGGAAGGTTTTAATAAGGGAAATGACAAGGTGTGATTTCCAAGTAGAAAGACCACTTCATTAGTGAGTGGCAAGAGTTGGACAGAGCAGAGTCTGGTGGCAGGGCAACAAGTGAGCCCTTCCAGGCTGCTGGGTTGGTTTCCCACCAATTCTGGACTGGGGCAGGACTGAGCCTTGGGGCAGTGATACGATGATCTCAAATCAGTCTGTCCTAGCCCATGTGCCCGACAAACTTGTAAGAAATAAATGCCTGTGTTCACAATATTGCCTCCTTCTGCTGGGAGGCAGGCTGTATTCTTACTGATCTGCATGATGGTTTTATCTCAAAACTTAACTCTATCAATGAAACAAATCCTTTCAAAGAGCTGCTGTGTAAGGAAACCCTTGCAGTTCAAAGCCTCTGTTTCCCATGAAACAAACATTTCTCCAAAACATTTATCCAACATCTCAGAGAACTCCCACCAACAGATCTACCTTTTTGGAAAGGTCAGATTTTTAAAAGGCTAATTGTTACCCTTAAGAAAAATACAAAACAAACTGCACTGCAGCATATTTAATAAGTGTTTAGCACAATGTTTCCCAGAAGCACAATTCCTGATGATTTGATTTAAACAAAGAAATGTCTTGAAATAAAGAGCTCCTAGCAAATTCTGTCTTGAAGAAAGCAAGTATTTCATCTTTGGTTTAAGGAGTATTACAATACTTCTGAAAGGTCCTATGGCCATGCATAACCAACCAGCAAATAATGTGACCCTGGCTAAATCCCAGGATCTTTGCACTGTGCTGGCCAAAGTATAAAGGAACCTTGAGATTTCCCTGCCAGCCCTCTCCTCGTGGAGGTAAACCTTCTCATTTAGCCTGTCTTCTATTCCCAACACTTGGACGTTGTCACTCTGAAGATATTTTCTGACTCTGTCTCCCTCCATCTCCCTTCCCATGCTCCAGTCCCACATGGCTGGCTGAAGGATTCACCCTTAGATGCCCTGTAGTCACCCCCAGTGCAATTTCTTCAAGCCCCATTGGTTCTCTCTTTCTCTTCATTGAGCTAGTGCCACCCTTGACTTCTCCCTATACTGGGCTCTTCCCTCCTCCCAGTGCTTAACCCACCCCCCAGCTTGAATTCTCTAGTTATTTACTCCCTGTTTATTATCCACCAAGGCCCCTGTCCACCTGATTGCCAAGTCCCATTGATTGGTTCCTCATGGTATATCTGTGGACTCTCTCCAGAATCTTGCTGCAAGAGCACTACAATAACTTCCCAGCTGTCTTTGCTGCTCATCCATTTTGCCCACTGATTCAAGACAGACCTTCCTGGAGACCCACTGTGATCCTGTAAATCCTATTTTCTATGGGAAGAAACCTGGAATTTCAGTCTTCATTTCCTGTGCCACCATAATCTCTTATTTCCTTTTCTTTTCAATAACCTTCATCATATTGAAATGGCTGGTCTTATTTTTGGAGCCTGCCTCTCACCTCTCTCCCCCTGCATTCCCATGCCTGAACACTCTTTGCACTCTATGCCGTGGGATCTGCCTCCTGCCAGTCTCAGCTAGAATGCCCCATCCTCCAGGAAGTCCCCCCAGGTCACCTTGTTCTATGTTCCTTGGGTGGCATTTCTCACAGGCTGCTGCATATTATAGCTATTTGTTAATCCTGTTGGACTGTAGTTCATTTAGCTTGTAACTGCACAGGTTAACTTTCAGATCCTTTGTGGAGTTTTTTAATCTGTACAATGGGAAGAGTCATTCCTCCAAAATAGGAGTTTTAGGAGTATTAAATGACATAAACATAAAGCTCCTAGCAGACTGTCTGGAAAATAGTGGTAAACACACAATCATTGTTTATAGTAGGTGCTACTATTTTTAAAAGAAGAAAAGGAGGGAGGGAGGAAAGAAGGAAGGAAGGAAGGGGGGGAGGGAGGATAGGGAAGGAGGAAAGAAAGAAGGAGTGAAGGAAGAAAGGAGGGGAGGGAGGGAGGAAAGGGGAGTGTTTGTAGAAATTCTACCCTGGAGGTTCCTGAGAGCATTGCCATTTGCTGAATATCTTCTATCCCACTCCCACCACCATCCCTGCTCACACTTCCCCACCCACTGGGCTAGCCTCTTTGGAGGAAGCCAGCAGGCCCTCCTACCATCCAGCTCCAGTTGTGCTGGGCCAATGGGATGTGCTAGGAGGAGGGGGGGGGGCATTTTCATCCTGGCCACTTCCTTGCATGGTTGCCCAGGCATGCTGGGTCCCAGCGAATGCCACTTATCTTCTTTCTTCTGCATCAGGTGACTCTTCCTTTCCATCATTCCTTCAGGTTGAGGATGCCACTGGCTCCTGGTTGTTACTTACCCAGGGTACTTCTGGATTCCCTGTGTCCTGACCACAATGTTGTAACCCTGTTTGAATCTCTCCTTAAATGATCTCAAATTGAGTTTTCATTCCAAGATCCTAACTAATACACTTCATACTTGCCTGTTGGATCAAATCTTCAGAAAGACTCTGTTGAGTGGAAAAATGCATAGTGATACGATACCAGTCACATGAAGTTCAAGAACAGGCAAAACCCATCAGTGGTGTTGTATGTAGATTGAATCATGCCCCCACAAACACATGTTCATGTACTAACTCAGCCTGTGTGTGTGGACTCCTTTGTAAACAGGGTCTTCGAAGATGCTATGAGCTAAGGTGAGGCCAGACTGAATCAGGGTCCATCTCCATCCCTTATAGCTAGAGTCCTCAGAAGTAGAGGAAATTTAGACAGTAAGGAGGAAGACAAATGGAGGGAGAGAGAAGACCATTTGTCCAAGGCAGAGATTGAGTTACAGATGGTTGGCCAGGCCCCACCAGAACGCTACAGGCTTCAGAGAAAACTTGGGCCTGCCAGCATGTTGATTTTGAACTTCTAGCCTCCAAAACTATGAGACAATAAATTCCTTTTGTCTAAGCCAACAGGTTTGCAGTATTTTTATTTGTAAGAAATCCTGACAAATTGAGACAGTAGGTGATAGAAATCAGAGCAGGGATTGTTTGGTTTGGAGTGTGCGGTGGTGGTGGGGATTGGCATGATCAGGGTGTTGGTTCCATGAGATATACAATACTCAAAACTCATTGAAGAAGTCACACATACATTTTAGTTTATGTAAATGATACCTCAAACAAAAATAAATGGGGGGAGGCAAGATGGCATTGGTTTAGGAGTGTACTCACTGACTAGCTGTCTGAGGATGGCCGATTGTGAACACGGTCCTGCCCGAGGGTCTGTGCTGTGGGCACAACGGAGTGAGAAGCAGGCAGATCGACGGTGTGTAGTGATCGGTAGAGATTCGTGAGTTTTAAGCCTGCCTGTGGTGGTTAACACAGATGGCTGAGCCCCACCCACAGGGAAACTGGCTGGTTTGAGCCATGAATCCTGCACCCGCGACTCCTGCTCCAGGTGTGAGGGAGCATTCTCTGAGGGAGGGAGGGCTCTGACAGAAGGTGGAAAGGTGTTTAATTTCTGGGAATTTGGCTGCCTGGACCCCCTCATAGCTTTGGAGAGCAGATAAGCTGGCTTGAAACAGCACCAGGCTGAGGGGAGAGGTGAATCTGCTGAGGAAACCTGATTTACCCAGCAGCCTGCTGACACTGAGGCTTGGCCCCAGAGGGGGTGGAGTCAGCCAATTTTATCGCTCTGAACTGACAAGCATCAGAGCTTCAGCTCCCCTGGGGAGGCCAGGTAGTGGGAAGAGCCTGATTAGTTTCCTTGAGCCTATTTAGGGTCCCCTCAGTGAAGGGGGTGATCTAGCAGAGGACTTCTTTTGGGCCCCTTATATCACCAAAAAAAAAAAAGACACTCACTTTAAAAAATTAATTCCTCTTTTTAATTTAATTTAATACAGAAAATCTGCCTCAAAACCTGCAGATAGAACCCTGAAGGGAAATTGATAAATGCAGGCAGGCTGAGAGGATCCACAAGGACCCAGAAGGAACATTTCCTCCTTAGCTTTGTTTGACTGCTTGCTGGTGTGGTTGTTTGGTTTTTCTCTGTTAATTTGTTGTCTCTTGCTTTTCTTTCCCCTTTCCTCTCCCCTTTTTGTTTTCCTTCATTTTTTTAAATTAGGTATTGCTAGCTTACCTCTTCTTTGCTGTGCTTCTTCTTCAGTGATTTCCCATTCTCTGTCTATATTGATATTGTACCCCAAGCTATCTCTTATCCTTCCTTCATCTCTTTGCCTTCTGCTTTCTGTTGTGGTTCTTAGAAACCACACTTTTTTCATTAGCCCACAACTTAAGGGTGTCAATTTCTATTCTATCTACTTTGTTTTCTTCTTTTTTTAAATTGATATTAGCTTTTTCCTTTTAGCCTTCTCTTGACTCTTTCTCTCCTTCCTCATCATTCTAGCCTTTTAAATCATTGTATATATATTCCTCTATTTGGTTTCCCAGTCCATTGTAGGTACTCCACTTTTTTCCTATTACTCTACACTGCCTACACAAGTTAAATATTCATTTCAATAAGTCCTATTTGGTCCTTCTTCTAGCTTTTATCAATATTACTATTATCCTTCTTCCTTTCTCACATGTTTTGATTCCTCTGGCACTAATCTTTTGCCTTCAAAGGAACATAGAAAGAAGCAAGGAAACAAAATAAGAAGAAAAAGTGTCAAAGAGAAAACTTAACACACACACAAAACCACCAGCTAAATAAAACTCTAGAGGAGACAGAGAAGTTAATCAACTGAATAAATCCAGCAAGATAAAATGAGGACTAGAGGGCACCAAAAAATTACAGGCCACACTGGGAAACAGGAAGACATGGACCACTCCAATGAACAAACTAAAAACCAGGAATATATGTAGTACATTGAAAAACTAAACAAAGATTCCCCCAAAAAAATCATGAACCAATTTAATGAAGTGAAGGAAGCGATTAAGGATACAAAGAGGACACTGGGAGAATATACTGAAGAAATTGTAAATATATGCAAAAAGATAATGGATATGATGGTGACCAATGACACAATCCAAGAAATCAAGAAGACGCAGGATTTACATAACAGCAGATTTGAACAGGCAGAAGAAAGAATTAGTGATATGGAAGACAATACATTTGAAATCAAACAGATAGTAGAACAGATAGACAAAAAAATAGAAAAATTCCAGCAGGGACCCAGGGATTTAACTGACAACACAAAACGCACAAACATACGCATTATGGGCATCCCAGAAGGAGAAGAGAAGGGAAAGGGAACAAAAGGAGTGTTGAAGGAAATAAAGGCTGAAAACTTCCCAACCCTATTGAGAGAGATGGATGTGCAGATCCATGAAGGAAAGCACACCCCAAACACTATAAATCCCAATAGGCCAACTCCAGGACATATACTTGTCAAAATGTCCAATGCTCAAGACAAAGAGAAAATACTCAAGGCAGCAAGAGAAAAGAGAACCATCACATACAAGGGAAGCACAATAAGATTAAGTGCTGATTTCTCATTTGAAACCATGGAGGAAAGGAAAAATTGGTATGACATAGTCAAAGTAATAAAAGAAAGAAACTTCCAGCCATGAATTCTCTATCCAGGGAAACTGGCATCCAGAAATGATGGAGAGTTCAAAATAATCACAGATAAACAGAAATTAAGAGAGTATGTCAATAAGAAACCAGCACTTCAAGAAATACTAAAGGAAGTTCTAAAAGTTGAAAGGAAAAATCAAGGGGGAGAGACTTGGAGGAGAGTTTAAAAACAACTAAAAAGTTAAAAACAGAAACAAAACGACATATGACATACATTAATCCAAAGAAAATATGGCTAAAGTAAGAAATTCGTTGTGAGTATTAACACTGAATGTAAATGGATTAAATTCACCACTCAAGAGACACAGATTGGCTGAAAGGATAAAGAAATATGATCCATCTATATGCTGTCTACAAGAAACCCATCTTTGACCCAGGGATTTAAGGAAGCTGAAAGTAAATGGCTGGAAAACAATTTTACAAGCTAACAATAGCCAAAAAAGGGCAGGATTAGCTATTGTAATATCAGACAAAATAGACTTTAAAAGCAAAACTATTGTAAGAGACAAAGATGGACACTATATATTAGCAAAAGGGCTAATCTCTCAAGAAGAGAGAATAATCATAAACATTTAGCACCTTATCCGGGTGCCTCAAAATACGTGAGGCAAACTCTGGAAAAGCTAAGTGGAGAAATAAATGCCTCTACAACTATAGCGGGGTCTTTAATACACCATTATCATAATTAGACAGAACATCTAGACAAAGAATCAATAAAGAAACAAAGACTCTCAACAATACATTAGAGGACATGGACTTAATAGACATAAAGAGAACAATACACACAAATACACCAGGATTTACATTCTTCTCGAGTGCACATGGACCATACTCAGAGATACACCAGGTGCAAGGCCACAGAACAACTCTCAATGAATTCAGAAATACTGAGATTAAACAAAATAATTTCTCTGATCACAATGGAATGAAATTGGAAATCACTAAGGCCAGAGAAACAGGTTAGGAACAAGGATGTAGAAGTTAAACAACACACTCTTAGACAAACAGTGGGTCAAGGAAGAAATCTCAAAAGAAATCAGTAATTACCTGGAAACTAATGAAAACGACAACACAACATATCAAAACCTATGGGATGCAGCCAAAGCTGCCCTGAGAGGGAAGTTCATAGCCATAAATACATATATTAAAAAAGAAGAAAGAGCTAAAATTGAAGAACTAACTGCAAACTTGGAGGAATTGGAAAAACAACAACAAACTAACCTAAAGGAAGTAGAAAGAAGGAAATAACAAAGATTAGAGCAGAACTAAATGAAGTAAAGAATAAGAAAGCACTAGAAAAAATAAACCAAACCAAAAGCTGGTTCTTCGAGAATATCAATAGAATTGAGAAACCCTTAGCCAGACTAACAAAGAAAAAGAGAGAACAGATGCAAATACACAAAATAAGGAATGAGCAAGGGGATATCACTACTGACCACACAGAAATAAAGAGTATCCTAAGAGGATACTTTGAAAAATTATATGCCACAAGAATGATAATTTAGAGGAAATGGACAAGTTTCTAGAAATGCACAAACAGCCTACATTGATGAAAGAAGAAATTGATGAACTCAACAGTCCAATTACAAGTAAAGAGATATACTCAGTCATGAAAAACCTCCCAACTAAGAAGATCCCAAGACCAAATGGCTTCACAGCTGAATTTTACCAAACATTCCTGAAAGAGCTAACACAAATTCTGCTTAAGCTCTTCCAAAAAATAGAAGTAGTAGGAGTATTGCCTAACTCATTCTACAATGCCAACATTACCCTAATACCAAAACCAAACAAAGATACCACTAGAAAGGAAAATTACAGACCAATTTCTCTAATGAACCTAGATGCCAAAATCCTCAACAAAATACTTGCTAATCGCATTCAACAACATGTCAAAAGGATTATACACCACGACCAAGTGGGTTTCATCCCAGCTATGCAAGGATGTTTCAATATAAGAAAATCCATCAATGTAATAAACCGCATAAACAAACTGAAAGAAAAAAAATCACATGATCATCTCTATAGATGCAGAAATAGCATTTGACAAAATACAGCACTCTTTCCTGATAAAAACACTGCAAAATATAGGAATAGAAGGAAACTTTCTGAATATGATAAAGGGTATATATGAAAAACCCAAAGCTAATATCATCTTCAATGGTGAAATCCTAAAAGCCTTCCCTCTGAGATTGGGAATAAGACAAGGATGCCCACTATCACCACTCCTATTTAACGTTGTCTTAGAAGTACTTGCTTGAGCACTGAGGTAAGAAAAGGATAAAAAAGGCATCCAGATTGGAAAAGAAAAAATAAAAATTTCATTATTTGCAGACAACTTGATCCCATACATAGAAAGCCCAGAGAAATATACAACAAAGCTTCTAGAACTTATAAAGCAGTTCAGCAATGTTGCAGGCTATAAGATCAATGCTCAAAAATCAGTAGCATTTCTGTACACCAATAACGAGCAATCAGAGGAGGAAATCAAGAAAAAAATGTCATTTACAATAGTAATTAAAAGAATCAAATACCTAGGAATAAATTTAACTAAAGATGTAAGGGACTTATATACAGAAAACTACACAACACTGTTAAAGGAAATCAAAGAAGACTTAAATAAATGGAAAAATATTCCCTGTTCATGGATAGGAAGACTAAACATCATCAAGATGTCTATCCTACCCAACCTGATCTAAAGATTTAATGCAATCCCAATAAAAATAAACACTGTATTTTTTAAGAAACTTGAAAAACTAATCACAAAATATATTTGGAAAGTTAAGAGGCCCCAAATTGCCAAAGACATATTGAAAAAGAAAAATGAAGTTGGAGATATCACATTACTGGACTTTAAAACATACTGCAAAGCTACAGTTATCCAAACTGCATGGTATTGGTACAAGGATAGACCTACTGACTAATGGAATCGAATTGAGAGTTCTGATATAGATCCTCACATATACAGTCATCTGATATTCAACAAGGCTACCAAGCCCACTCAGTTGGGAGAGAATGGCCTCTTTAACAAATGGTGCCTGTAGAAGTGGATATCCATATCCAAAAGAATGAGAGAATAGCATCTCACACCTTATACAAAAATCAACTCGAGATGAATCAAAGATCTGAATATAAGAGCCAAAACCATAAAGACCTTGGAAGATACTGTAGGAAAGCATCTACAGGACCTTGTAATAGGAAATGGTTTCATGAACTTCACAGTGAAAGCATGAGCAGCAAGAGAAAAAATAGATAAATGGGATCTCCTCAAAATTAAAAACTTCTGCACCTCAAAGGATGTTATTAAGAAAATAAAAAGGCAGCCTACCAAGTGGGAGCAAATATTTGGCAACCATATATCTGATAAGAGCCTAATATCCTGCATATATAAATAAATCCTACACCTTGAAAATAAAAAGACAAACAACCCATTTAAAAAATGGGCAAGTGACCTGAAAAGACACTTCTTCAAGGAAGAAATACAAATGGCTAAATAGCACATGAAAAAATGCTCGACATCGCTTGCTATCATGGAAATGCAAATCAAAACTACAATGAGATACCATCTTACATCCATCAGAATGGCAGCGATTAAAAAAACAGCAGACTCTAAGTGTTGGAGAGGATGTGGAGGAATAGGAACCCTCATCCACTGTTGGTGGGATTGTGGAATGGTTCAGCCACTGTGGAGGACAGTTTGGCAGTTCCTCAGAAAACTAACAATAGATCTTCCATATGATCCAGTGATTCCACTGCTGGGTATATACCCAGAAGAACTGAAAGAAAGACTCAAACAGATATATGCACACCACTGTTCATAGCGGCATTGTTCACCATTGCCAAAAGTTGGAATCAGCCCCGGTGCCCATCAACAGATGAATGGATAAGCAAAATGTGGTACATACATACAATGGAATATTACTCAGCTGTAAGAAGGAATAAAGTGCTAACACACAGAATAATGTGGATGAATCTTGAAGACCTTATGTTGAGTGAAGCATGCCAGGCATTGAAGGGTGTACATTATATGACCTCACTGAGTTGAACTGAGGAATGTGAGCAGTCTCTGAGAACCATTTTCGGAAAGATAGCTTAACAAGGGAGAGAAAGAGAAGAGTAGGCTCTGAGCCATCACCCATACAGGCATAATCTATGGTAAAGTGATAGAGTATAGTTCCATATTGAAGGATAGGACAGAAGGGTTATGATATTACTGGGTTTGGTTGTGCAGGGTTGACAGGTGGGTAGATTAGGAAGGGCAGGTTGGAATACCCAGGGCATGTAACTATGAATCTTGTCATTCCATGAGTCAAGACAGCGGAGTGTCATATGCACCAGGGGGATGGGGAGGAAGGAACAGTTAAGATCAAATGGGGTATTTAGTGGTCATGGGAAGGGTTTTCCTTACCTTACAGCAATGGACACAGGACATGGTAAATATGATAAAAAATTTTTAAACTGTACCATCTAAATTTTAAACTATACTGCAAACCATTGGCAATGTTTAGTTGCTATATTTTACTATCTGTATAACAGTTATAAAAATGCTAACATCCATAAAAAAAAGATTTTAATATGGGGTGGGGAAGGGAGAGGGCAGTTGGGTATGTGGGAGTCTAGTATTCTGTGTGTGACTTTGCTGTGACCTAAAACTTCTTGGAAAATTAAATGAAAATTTGGGAGACACTGGGGAATGAGAGGGAAAAGTTGTCACGGTACACTGGACATCTGATAATACAGTGATAAAAGGAAAAAAAATAATTTTTTTAAAAAAGGGATTTTTTTTTTGTTTTTTTCCCCCCATTTTTTTGAATGTCCCTATCCACTAATTATATTTTATTTTTAGTTTTTTTTTTTCTCCTGAGTTTCCTTGTACATATCTCTTGCATTTAAGCTTATCATTATTATTTCTTTTTCCTATTAATTGTATTTGGTTATTATATGGGCTTATTGTTCAAGGAAGGTTTAGATAACAGAAGGGTTATATTGGGGGCTTCAGAGGATCATTGGTGGGGAGTGTCTGGGATGGGGGATTCATGGGACTAAGTTCATCTGAATATACATGAAAGATATATAAAATTGTTCAAATTATCAAGGGATGGGGCATGGTCATGGTGAGTAGAAAATCACTCAATAAATGAGGGAATCTGAATTCCCAGCCTGGAGAGCTCTGCCACATTCTCCAAGGGAGCAGCAACAGTCCCCTGAGTGCAGAGGATGGCCCACTGATTGATTCTTGTTATTGATGACTAGCCTTATGAGTCTTTGCTCTTGTAATTGAAACTTAGCCTACTGTTATTGGGTTCCTAAGAATTGCCACTTGAGAGCCTCCTTGTTGCTCAAATGTGGCCTCTCTCTAAGCCAAACTCAGCATATGAATACATTACCTTCTCCCCGGCATGGGACATGACTCCTGGGGATGAGCCTCCCTGGCAACAAGGGATCAATACCAAGTGCCAACTGGCAACATGACTGGAAAAAGACCTTGAATAAAAGGGGGAAAAGGTAAAGACAAATGTGTTCATGTGGCTAAGAGACTTCAAAGAGAGTTGGGAGGTCATCCGAGAGGTAGCGCTTACGCACACCTCAGTAGGATCTCATAGAAGACCAAAGTGGATATCACCCCACACAGAGGGGCTACTGAGGGCTCTGGAGACAGCCAGGTCCTATATAAGGGGGGATAGTCCCAGAGATTGACGCCTTATCAGTGGGCTCTACTTTGGAATCTATTCTCCTGAGAGTGACAGAGTTGGACTCAAATAAGTCCTCCCTGCACATCAGTCCCTTCTATTCAAACCTATATGTGATGCTGGAGTTTTCAGGTGTACTTCCAGAGACTGAAGCCTCTGGCCTACCTATATGCCAGCTGTGCCTGGAATCTCGGTGGAGCTGCAACTCCTACCCTACAGCTCAATGGACTCATCCAAGTCACCTGGCGAGGAGACGTCTATGGGCAACGGCCATCCCAGGGAATGGAGAGGGCCTGCATCTGCAGGTAGGATAATCCCATCCACCGTATCCATGGGATATAAGCCGTCTCTCACTTGGAGGTGGAGTGGACACCACCATCCCAGTCCCCTCAGGATTGGGGGAAGAGCTATGGACTAGAGTGGACTTAATGGTATTCTGTTGTAGATATATTGTGATTCAAGCAATGGAAGAAATTGTAACAGTCAGGTAGAGCTGTTGGCCACTGGATGCTTTCAGGACCAGGAGGGGAGGGGCAGTTGAAATACAGGGGCTTTTTCGGGACTTGGGGTTTGTCCTGAGTGGTGTTGTGGCAATGGATGTAGGCCATTTTACATCAGCATATACCATGCAGAACTGTGTGGTAGAGAGTGTGGTCTACTATGTGAACTGTGGTCTATGCTTGGTGGCAGGGCCCCAGGATGTGTATATCCATTGCGGGTGATGTGCCACAGTGATGAAGGGTGTTTGTGTGGGATGTTGTGGGAGGTGTGGGAGGTGGGGAACGTGGGAATCCCTGTAATTTCTTTGTAATATTTAGGTAATCTAAGCACCTTTTAAAAAATATATGTATAAAAAAATAACATTAATGTAAGCAAATGCACATATGTGCATATATATTTATATATTATTTTACAAATATTGCTATGTATTGTGAAAAATTTGATTTTTACCCACGATAAAAGAAAATGGATAAGATTACCAAGGAAAGCAATTATCTTAGAGTCTAGTTATCAAAATTTTAAGCACAAGTCCTCCTTGTTCCTCAATGTGTACGTCAAAATCCCATGTTACAAAGAAGCCTGCCTTGATGAACCTCTAACCTTAGATGTATCTGTGTAGTTTTTCTCCAGCCCAGCACTGTTTCCATGCCCTTCACAGCACACAACTGCATACTATGCTTGATCTCAAAATCATTGTATATTCCTGTGCATCCAGTACCTGGAATGCCTTTTCAAAGGGAATGGAAAATTCCTAGAAACAGGAACCACCCTGCACACAGAATAGGTCCTCAAAGCTAAAAACCTAAAGTCAGCCCTTTCATCAACATTTCATAAACATCGAACAAACTCTTATTATGAGCCTGGCAGTGAGTTCCTACTGGGAGTCCCATTTCTTTCTTTTAAAAATCAAATCTCATAAACTCATACCTCTCCTTGTGCCTTGGAGATTTTGAGAAATCCGGCTCAACAACTGTCCTCCACCCAAACCTCAGGTTCATGGCTTGTGAAGTACTGAGTGAATCTATGCTTCTCTGATTTTTCTGGCCTGGTTTCCCCATAGGGGTCCCTGTGTCTGCCCCTACAGCTCTGCCTGCCATCTCAATAGCACCCCACGTGCTAACCTGGGCTCATGGGTCTGCTGTTTAGATGATGGTTATGAAAAGAGAAACTAAACACATCTAGCTAGGCAAGATGTGTATTGAGTCACTTTAGGAAAACTGTTGGGGTGTCACAGTGGAGGGACATCACCACATATTTGCCAGCCTCCTTTGTGCTCTCTGCTTGCCTGCTCATGGGCTTGGCCTTCTGTAAGTTGGATCTCTGCCTCCAAGCAGCCATTTTGGAAGTGCAATGGGTCATCTCCCCCGCTGCCGCACCCACTGTTCTTACCACAGTTCCCCCTTTCCCCACCTCTCCTGAATTTTTTTAAGGGACCAACTGAGTCAAGCCTGCCTTTCACATAACTTCCTGAAATCCTAGTAAATATTTTTCCCCATCTTGTAACATCTGCCAGGAAAGTATTCCCATGCTTTTTGAATGACACTAAATGTGGATTGTCATTCCAGAGGACAGATGAGAAAAGACAATAAGCTGTGTGCTAAGTTGGAGCTCTCCCTAACCAAAAACCCTCCCTCCCTAAGTGATGGGCAAGACTTTCTCCTGAGATTCTGTGTGGAGTCTGTTTCCATGACTCAGCCTGGATATGGAATGTGTCTTGAAGGCTGCAGCCCTTTTCAAACTTCCCTTCCTCTCCTTCCCCTCCTATACTAACTAACTCTTCTTCATTCTCCAATCTGTTTCTGGGTGCCCCATGTAGAATTCTTTTTGATGAAATTTGCCCCAAGATGTCCATCAAGAGCTGCAGGCAAAAACAAATGGGAATGCAACTCCACTTCATAAAGTCTTGGGTACTATGTTGTAGTTTCTTGAATCTCATCCACCCACATGTACTTGGGCTCTTCAGGTGCCATGAGGTTTGGTGGCTGGGAGGTCTTGAATTGGGGGACCTCATGATCCCCTCTCCCAAGGACCTGTCAAATGGGTGTTCAGCCTCCCTCATAAGTCCTGGCTCTGAGAATCTGAGCTCAAGTTTCAGGACCCTCTATGGGGTCTGTTTCCTGAAGGTAGCAGGTGAATACTGCCTTCTATTTCTCCCTCTCAGCCTTCTGCTGTAGGCTCAGTTCCCTTAGCTGTCCTGCCTCTCTGGTGTTTCCTTGGCAGCTTGCTCTACTCAGATCTGGTCTTCCAAATCACAATCCAGAGGGCCTTGGCTATACTGCTGCCTGCAAAAGACTTGTGAGTTTACACCTAGACTACGTCCTGTTGGTGAGCACTCAGGAACCTGACTTTGTATAATCTAATTCTGAACTGCAGTTTTTCTGCTAATGACCACTGCTTCTCTGCATCTGAGGCCCGCCTCCCTTGGCACATTTCAGTGCCACATTCTGACAGCATTGCAAAATCCTCCTCTTGAGTTCTGGCACTGTCTCCCCACAGGTTCCCTGTTTTGGATAGCCTCCATGTACTTGGGAACAGTGGATCCCAGGCTGGCTTGAGTCTGTCCCAGAAGGTGGAGCAGGGAAATGTCCTTTCTCAGTGCTCTCCACTGGGCTGTCTCCTTTCAGGAAGCTGAGTGTCACTGGTTGTTGCATTAACCACAAGTTTCCAGGGCTTCTTCTGGAGGTTAGTCACTGAGTTTATTTCTTTTCTGTCCTTGCCTTGTTCTCACTACCCTGCCTTGGCTGGTCCCTTGCTCTCTATCATTTTCAAGGTGAGCTCAGGGCTATGTCCACCTCTGTCCCCTGACCCCAGCATCAACACCTCCCATGCAGAGTAGTCATCTCTCTTCCCAGGTTGGCAGTCTGGAAGCAGGTGCTCCCTGGCTCAATTCTGGGGTGATAATTCCAGGTATGATGCATCAGGGTCTGGTGTCTCAGGTTTACAACCCCACACCAGTACCTGAGTGTCACTCTGATGTCACTGAGGACTGCTTTGGTTCCTGAATATGGAGATAAATGTCACTCACATCTTCAATTTTGTGGACTGTGTGAGCCCAGAGCTCTCCACACTCTTCCTGTAAATTCCAAACTTGAATCTCCAGAGTTCCTATATAGATCTACCATCTCTGCATAGTCCTTTACCAACTTGGGTGTCAGTCTTTGTCCTTTCACAGGTTTCCTCTAAAATTTGACTCCAACCCAGCTCTTGTTCTGAACTTCGGTGTTTTATTTTTGTTTCCTTTTTTTGTTTGGGGCTCGTTATAGCCCCTCAAATCTAGTCAGCTTTCTTTATTCTTTCTCCTGCAGTTTTGATGAACACACTATTCTTGCATTCCTTAGATATTTGCTTAAGTTGGACTTTGCAGCAGTCACAAAAATTATTTCAGATTCAATTGTCAGTTATATTTCCAGTATGGAATAGAATTGAGTTTTTAAATGAGGAAGCTGGTGATGATTATTTAACAGTATTTGGCTGAACAGAGGTAATCTAATTGTGGATAAGTGAAAAAAATGAGAGCAAAACAGCTTATTTTCACATTTACATGTGTTTCCACAAGAAGCACATTGTTGCCTTTTTAATTTTCTTTTACTCCTCAAACTTCCTTTCTATTAAAATAATTGCTTTCCTATTGTTAAGTATTCACTGCATTCATATTGTAAGCAAGATTTATTATAGCCATTAAATAAATACAAGTACAAATTGCAATTGGTAGTTTGCTTAATTCAAGTTCCCAGCTTTTAAAAATCACCACTTAATACAATTCTGGCTTTACCATGAGGCATCCATAGCTTTCACACATATTTCTTATTCTCAGCATTGTCCAGCTTTCTTTACAATATTGTTTCCAAAGATTCAGTTTTTGCAGATGTCTGGATATCGGAATGTCTGCGCAAACACCTTTTAACTAGCTGTGTAACAAGTATAGCAATAATAGTAATAATGGAAATACTAATAGCATCATTTTTTTTCTATAAAACTTTTTTACTTTTATTAGAGAAGTTGTGGGTTTATAGAACAATCATGCATAAAATACAAGATTCCCATATACCACCCACCACAATACCTTGCATTGGTATGGAATATTTGTTATAACTGATGATAGTACAGTTTTATAATTGTACTATTAATTAAATTCCATGGTTTAACTTAGGGTTCACTGTTTGTATAGTGTAGTTCCATGGATTAAATTTCTTTTTCTGTTACCATATATACAATCTAACATTTTCCCTTTTAATCATATTCAGATACACATTCCAGTGCTATTAACTGCATACACATATTGTGCTACTGTCACCACCTTCCATTACCAAAACATTCCCATCATTTCAAATAGGAACCATGTACATTTTTTAATTATATATATATATACATTTTTTGAAAAGATAATTTGATTACATAAATGGTACATAAAAATATAGGGGACTCCCATATGCCCCACTCCCTACATCTCCCACATTTTCCCACATAAACAACATCCTTTATTAGTGGGGTACATTCATTACAATTGATGAAAACATTTTGGGGCATTGCCACTAATATGGATTATAGTCTACACTCTCTCCCACCCAATTTTGTAGGTTATGGCAAGATATGTAATGTCCTGCCTCTGTCATTGTAATGTCATTAAGGACAATTCCCAAGTCCCAAAAATGCCCCTATATTACACCTGTTTTTCCCTCTCCCTGCCCTCAGAACCTCCAGTGGCCACTGCCTCCACATCAGTGATATAATTTCTTCCACTAATATCATCACTTTTGCCTCCTCAGTCCTTTACATGAGACCTAGACTCAAACAGCTGCAGATTTCTCTTGTTTCTCTAGCCAACAGAGCATTCCTTCCAGAGTTTTATGGTTAAACATGGTGTCCCACCACAATTTTAAATCAGAATCTACTCTTGTTTAATGGTGCATTTCCTCCTTTATCGCCCTTTACCTATTTTAAAACATAAGATGCCCCGTATCATTTTGTCTTCTTTTTTATTCACTTATCTGAAATACATTTCAATATCATTTCTCCAGAGTCTTCATAAATGTAAGTCTTAATGTCCATACAATAATCCATCATTCTTCCTCATCTTCAACCATCCAAGCATTTGTTTTCCCTCTGACATCTACAAATGCATTTGCACACACACAAAAAAACTGTTTTAGCACATGGTTTTAGATCGCCCTGCTTGGCTCTGATTCCTGAATTTGCCCCTTTCTGGTTCAATGACTGGGCAGGTTACTCATTGCCACAGTGTTCTTATCTGTAGAAGGCTGACAACAACTGTCTTACCTCACAGGAACTTTGTGAGGGACAAATGTGTTATTACATGAAAAACACCTAAGAAGTCCTCATAAATGCCATCTCATTATTATTTTTATCTTGGCAAGCATCTACATTAGAAACCATTCTCTAGTTCTCCAGGCTGCTTGTATGTCTGCTTAGGTTTTTCAGCGCATGCCCTTGATTCTTTTCACTCTGCACAGTTTGTGGAAAATCCCTTGTAAATTCTCTAATCCTCAACTTAAGTGCTTTTCCCAAAGGAGTAAAATAAAGTGGCTTTGTGTGGAGGCCATCTGGCCACCTTGCATTAATTAAAGAAGGAACAATAGTGTTTCCTAAGAAAGCAGCTTGTGATGTTTGAAAATTAAGGTGAAAAATGCTTTGTAGAATATGCTTTGTTTGACAACAAGCAATTTTATTTCTCCACAGGTAGATGCAGACCAGGGACAACTAAGAAAGAAGTAGCATAAGGAGCTCCATAGAATCACATTGTCCAGAAACTAATCCAGTTGACTATTTGAAAGTTTTGGACTTCAGCTAATTGTGTACTAGTCAGTACCGCTATAGCTAGCTGTATTACTTACTAATCCCAAGACCATTATGAAATTTGACAAGTTGATTTTCATTTCTCTGTGTCTGAATCTCTCATTCATCAAATGGTGAGAAAGAGTCCCTCCTGAACTTCCAGGGATGTAAAGCTCTTTAAATATAAATATAGTTATAGATGCATACATAAAATAAACTATAAAATGCTATGCAAACATCCCCTTAAAACATGCATTTCCTTGAAAGGAGAGAAAGATCCAGAGATTATCTGATTCACATTTTCAGGGAAGTTATCTTTCAATTAAAATTGCATGGCACTCCTTGTGAATGAAGAGAGGTCTAGTCAGATGTAGCTTTCAGTCACAAAAGAGAGAGACCCCTATTTTGGAGTCTGTCTTTTCTTTTCTGAGATGCTTTTACTTTTCAAAGACCACCTGTGTGAGCAGGTGAGAAGGCCAAAGTCAGACTCACAGTCTGTGTGCTGGCAAGGCTTATCCTTTTAGTGAATTTCCTTTTAAGTCTGCAAAGACAGAGTATTGTGTGGAAGAAAGTAGAGTGGATTTAAAATGAGATGGCCTGTGTTTGCCTTTTGTTCTCTTGGGTAATATTGGACAAACTAATGGATTTTCTCTACCACCTTGCTCTTTTATCTTCATGCTGGTTTCCTATGGTGTGTACTGCATGTCTGAACTATCAAGACATTGAGCCAGTTCTATTCTTTGTATCATCAGACATCAAATATAGCCATTTTTTTCATTATACCCATGTAACTATAACAACCATAAACATAACCCTTGTAGCTAGCTATTCTCTTTCTAGCACTTTCTTGGAATCAGAGAGATAAATTTGGTTCAGTCTCAGAGATTATCAGGTCTCTGGGATTTTCTTTGGCCATTAATTCCATATTAAGATTCAATTAGAGAAAAAAATATATAGGATATTTATTAAAGTAGAAGTTTCTACTGAAGAATTAAGAAATTATGCATTTTAAAGAAAAAAATATATTAAAAATTCCAAACCATATATGCAAAGCCATTTTTACTAGATTTTAGGATCCAAGGCCATCCCATGCTTGCATTCTGATGTTTGTTGTGCAAAATAAAAATTCAGAATAGTATATGGAATTTTAAAAAATGTTTCTGATAAACAAAATGTTTTGATAATGTATTTTAAAATA
>JAQZBX010033261.1:0-25471 GCA_029593785.1 Cabassous unicinctus | reverse complement strand
AGACGCCCGCGGGCTTAGCTCAATAAAAGTAACTAAAGTCTTAAAGTCTGAGTATGGTCGATCTCCTGGGTTACAACACAAGGTCCTGGGAAACAGAGAAGTAGGTTTTACTAGGCCTCCAGATATAAAAATCAGGGCTGTCAGTTTTCCCAGATTCTGATCCCCTACAGAAAATTTTGAAATATCATATTGCCAAATGCATAAGATTACAGTAAACTTTCAGCCTTCCTGAATGGTTGGGAGAAAGGCTTTTCACATCTGGATTGTTAGGTAATTAGAATAAAATTAAATTAGTATTAAAAATGAACTGATCTATCTCTGGATCAAATTGTCAGCCTAAGACACTCTAGGTAGCGATTCCCCCGCAGAATCTTTGACAACTAGCAAAAACCAGCAGAGTCATCTTCCTCAAAACTCCTGAAAACAGTTAAAGAGATGTAGTAACTGAGAGTCCCAGAAGAAGAGAGAAAGGAGCAGAAGGAATATTCAAAGAAATAATGGCAGAAAACTGCCAAATTTAACCAAAGACATGAATATGCACTTTCAAGATGCCCAGCAAACATCAAATAGGGTACACTTGAAGAGAACCATGCCCAGACACCTAGTAGTCAAACTGTCCAATATCAAGAACAAGGTGAGAGTTCTGAAAGCTGCAAGAGGAAATGAACATGTTATATACAAGAGGGTTCCAATAAGATTAGGTGCCCTTTTGTCATCAGAAACCATGGAGGCAAGAAGGCAGTGTTACACAATATTTAAAATGCTGAAAGAAAACAATTGCCAACTAAGGATTTTATGTCCAGTGAGACTTTCTTTCAAAAATAATGGAGAGATTAAGACATTCACAGATAAAATTTAAAAAGCTGAGAAAGTTCACACCATTAGACCTGCCCTACAAGCAATGCTAAAGGGAGTTTTTCAGACTGAAAGGGAAAGGATACTAGACAATGAATCGAAGTGGAATGAAGAAATAAAGACCTCCAGTAAAGGTAATCAAAAAAGTGACATAGTCACCTACCTTCTGTTAACTCTTAGCCTCAACATTCCTTTTGCCCTGGATGGTCAGAAAGCCACTTCTACTACCAGCTTTGAAACTGCCAACTCCTTACTTCATATACTTGCTTATCTTACTCACTGAGACTCAACGGGCTCAGGGATTGAGTTGGGAACCCCCAATTTTGCCAGAATTTTTGCCAGCATCATTATCACCTAGGCTCTGTCTTCTTCCCAGTGGTAATAATTGGGATAGAAAATGAACCAGTGACAGAAATCTGTTGTGAATCTGCTCATCACCCTTCCCTTCTTCTGAGTACAGCACTCCCCCTTTCTTTGAAAAAAAAAATGCTCACTCAGGTGGGGTCAATTTATTAAGACAACGTTCCACTTGCAGCTGGAGAGAGTGACTGATCCAAGTTGGGCCAATTAGATATGTTTCCCTGGATTTTCCTAACTGGAATACTAACTATTCACCTCTTTCTTTGATTACTTATAAGAATGTCTGTTTTTTTGCCTCAGGTAGTTGGAGTTGGGTTTCTGTCACTTGCAACCAAAAAAAATCTTAAATGATACAAATCTGGATCCTGTTTTCTGGGGAATAAACTCAAATTCAGGGCTCAGATTATCGGGAAAATGAGAAGCTTCATTCTTTGCCTTTTGCTTCAACTTAAGATCATATGCCTGCTGTTGTGTGACTTTCTCATTCCTTTATTGAGTTTCTAATGTTCTATTTGTTCACATGTGCATGTTTTCAAAAACAGTTCAGTGAAGATGCAGTAATCAAGTAAGAAAATGCAAATTATTGATATAGGGTGAATTGTTGTTTTCAGTCACTTTGTCCCCTGTCTCATAAGCCTCTTATAGTGTATTCTCTTTTGCAATCATTCATTTACAAATTAATTCTTTAAATACCCTGTAGGTACTTGGGTAGACAAATTAAAAATAAATAAAGTAAAATAAATAAACCTTAAAAAAAACTAGTCAGAGTGATGAAAGATAGTTTAGCGGTCAGTGCTAGTATCTGCAAGTGCTGGAATGATGAATATATGAGTCTTTACCACGCAATCAGAGATGGCAACCTTAAAAATGGGCTCTGCTTTTGTGAGGCTGGATTAGAAATTTATTACTTTAATATAAATTTTCAACTGATGTCAGAGTTTTAAATAATAACAGCATCATTGCACAAAATGTGGGTGCTTTTGTCCCACATTAAAACGTTTGCTCTTAGTAGTGGGAAGTTCTTTGAAATTGATATCCTAATTATGCAGACGTTCATTCCTATATGAAATGTAGCAAAGAAGATCCAGTCCAGCCTTGCCCAAGGCCAGAAGATATCCTACTTTTCAGAGGCCTTATTTGAAGGACTTCAGTTCCACTGGAATAAAAAATAACATTTATTTTGAATGGGTTTCTTAAGATCATAAATTAGCCTGATTGCCACAGGGAGATCTAGAAAAGAGAAGGTAGGAAACCTATTTTAAGTGAACATTTCAATGAGGTTTAGAAAAGAGACAAGAGCACAGTTTGGGAGGTTCCTTAAGAGTGGTAAATCTGTTTTGCTTTTTTGCAACCTAGCTGATTTTAAATAATTGGAAGGCTTGCTATTTAAAACAAACACATTGTAAAAGGTTTTCATTAATGAGGCATATTTTTAACTATATTAACAAAATAAACACTTTCGTTCACCATTATATAAGTCAAATGCTCATATATTGAATTTGCGTAAAAAAAGTCTATAAAATTGAAGGAAGGAGAAATATTGGGAGTTTCTCTTTCTCTCTTTCTTTCTATCCCCAACATAAAGATGAAAAAAAGAGATGCATGTTTAAAAATCTTGATTCATTCAGAAAATGTTAATTAAGCACCTACTATGTGTCATTAATATCCAGAATTTTTTTCTTGTGTCAGTTGCATACACTAGGTTAAGTTGCAGTAACAATTTTGAAATCTCAGTTATTTAAAACCACAAAATTTCCTTTCTTGTTCATGCTAAACTACATATCCATCGTGAGAGTCAATCAGGATCCAGGTTAATGGAGAAGCCATAATCTTGGAAGTTGCCAGTTGTCACAGTAGAGGGAAAAGAGAATGTGGCAAAGCATACCCTGAATTAAAGATTCTACCCAGAAAGATTTCAAATCAGTGTCCAAAGCAAGACACATGGCCATACTTAACTTCTAGAAGGTGGAAAAATTAAAATGTTACCATGTGCCTGGAAGGTCAAGGTGCTAGAATATTTGTGAAATAGAACATTTGTGAAAAGCTTTAGTGACTATCTGGGGAAGAATATTCCTTAGGTTCTCAAAGCATGATCAGTAAACCCTACTTTGTCTTTTTCTGAGATGAACTCATGAACTGTTTTTAAGGAACCTATTTTAAGTGAGCATTTCAATGAAATGGTAACAAGTATGCAAAAGTACATCTTGTATCAATTATTTATAATCCTGGAGACCGTAATAATGCCCAAAGAATATTCTAACAAAAATAGCTAGTGTTTATTAAGTGCTTACTATGTCAGACACTTGGTATGTATTAACTCATTTTATACTTGTAACAACCTTATGAAGAAGCCACGATTATTATCCACTCTTTACATGCAAGCAAACTGAGACACAGGAAGGTTAAGTAATTTTTCAAGGCCATACTGCTACTAAGTGGACTGTATGTATTTTTTTTTTTCCCGGGAGGTCCCAGGGATCGAACCCGGGTTCCTCCATATGGGAGGGACACCCAACCATTTGAGCCACATCCGTCCCCCTGTATATACTTTTAATGATTAAAAATACCATACCAAGAAAAATATCTTCAAAGCATGCCTGCTTAATCATTTATTATTTACACAATTAATAACAACAAATAAAACTAAATACACATGTACTTGAAGGAACATTTCAGTAGCTGGACAAATAAACCTAAATTATAATGCTTTGATATTTCATTTTCATTGTTATCAATATTCCAATATTCCTGTTTTTAATTACACTGGATATTTATACTAAATTGTTACATCATCTTCATCCATGTCATAATCGGAAACTAGATATTTTTAAAACTCCCCCATTTTTTTCCAAGAGCCATTTGATATTCCCAGCAGCAAAGACATTTAATATTTTATATGAAATTTACCTTATTGACTCTAGGGGTCAATTCCTTCAGATTGGTGTAATGAGCAATTATTGTTTTAATTGCATAACCTCTATCATACCCCTATTATCTTTTGAAAATTGCCTCTTCTCCAACTTCTGTCCCACTCTGTTGACATGGAAACCTCTGGACCAGCCATCTCTTATAGCACCCACCATCCTTTTGGATGCCTCTGCTTCTGTGGCACCCATGCACCTGAACCCCAATTCTTTTAGGAACTGTATAGTGCAACATTCTAAGGTTCTAATGTCAAAAGACTGATTAAAATAAAACTATTTCACCCTTAGCTGTACGGTACTTTGAAAATAGCAACAACAACAACAAAAAAGTCCAGTTAAAATGTATTAAGATTCTAATTTTTTTAATGACCAGAGAGAGGTGCTTTTTATTTTTTAAAAGTTTTCTTCCTGCTTTGTCACCTTGCTTGGGAGGGCTGATAAAGAGCCTAAAACTTCCTCTCATGGGTGAAGTCAGAAAACATCACCCTGTTTGCCACCTTAGCAGATGCACTGCTTGGGAACTTGAAATCAACCCAAATTTGGTCCACATATTTGCATTCACTTTACCCTGAGCCTTCTTAACACAAGGATTCAATTATATCCCTCTTAGTCTTTATCTAGAGGCTCCTAATCATTTAAGTCTGGCCTCTAAATTGGATCCAGTCACCAATCACTTCAAAAATGGGTCCATGGTGCTGATTTTGTGTGTGAGAAGAAAAGAGCTTTCCCCCTCAGGTCTAACTCTAGAGAGGGAAAGGGTATTATTTAGCCTGATTCTCTTTGAAGACATCTGTAGGGAAATTGGTGGAAGCTAAGCACAGGGTGCGTTAGAGGAATTCACTGGTAACTGGTCAGGAAGAGGAAGAGCTTTTTCTCAGAATGCTCCTCTCTTATCTCCTACGGGTGATGCCTCCAGACTCTCCAGGGCCTACTGTAATTGTTTGTGAGTCCACCCTATGTCACTTCCCTGTCTCTTCTGAGAGGCTTGTCATCCAGCAACACTCTGTACAAATGCTGTCCTAATGAGACAGCGAATATGGGATAGAAACAAGCCTTTTTCCCAAAGCAGCATGTTCATGGCCTGCAGAGTAGGA
The DNA here is from genome assembly GCA_029593785.1 of Cabassous unicinctus. Taxonomy (NCBI): domain Eukaryota; kingdom Metazoa; phylum Chordata; class Mammalia; order Cingulata; family Chlamyphoridae; genus Cabassous; species Cabassous unicinctus. The sequence continues at coordinate 20,238 of JAQZBX010033261.1, read as the reverse complement.
AAGAGAAAAAAGGAACAGAACATTCCTAAAATTAGTCCTTAAAGTTCTTACTCCAATCTCTTTTCAGAAGTGTTTACATCCTCTCTGCTTCCCAAATCAGAGTCTGAGAATCTAGTAGCTTCTGCTTCATAAGAGTCACTACCTAAATCTGTGGCTGATTGTGTTTTTCCAGAGATGGCTGCACCAATTTATATATCCCTTCCCACTTGTTATCCTTACAATGTGATCGACACTCTTCCCAGTGAGCAGTGGGATCTATATTCCCTCCCTTGAGCGTGAGAATGCCCCAACCAATTGATTATTGCAGAAGGGATGCTATGTGACTTCTAAAGTTAGGCCATACAAAAGAGAGAGCTCCCACTTGGCTGTCTTTCCTCTCTCACTTGCTTTCTCTCTTTCTGGACATTCACCCTTGGAACTCAAGCACCATTCTGCAAGTAAGCCCAAACTAGCTGTATTAGTTAGCCAAAGGGATGCTGATGCAATATACCAGAAATCAATCGGTTTTTATAAAGGGTATTTATTTGGGGGTAGAAGCTTACAGTTACCAGGCCATAAAGCATAAGCTTCTTCCTTCACCAAAGTCTGTTGCCACATGTTGGAGCAAGACAGCTGCCAACGTTTGCCAGGGTTCAGTCTTCTTGGGTTCCTCTCTTCCTGGGGCTCCGTTTCTGTCTGGGCTTAGCTCCTCTGTTTCCTCTGCAAGGTCAGTTGTAGACTATGAGGCTTTCTAGGCTCTGCCTCTCTCCAAAAGGCCAGTGTGACCTGTAAGGTGAATGGCTCTTCTCTTTTCCTGGGGCCTTCTCTCCTTCCTCATCAGAACCCCAACATCAAAACTGGTCTAACACTCTCCTTTGCATGTCTTTTATCTTCGAGACCCCACCCACCAAGGGGTGGGACTCAATGTCCTACTGACATGGCCCAGTCAATGCCCTAATCATAACTTAATCATGCCCAGATTAACAGACCAGTTTACAAGCATAATCCAATATCTATTTTTGGAATTCATAATTATATCAAACTGCCAAACTGCTACACTAGTCCACGCAGAGAAACCACATGGTGGGTGAAACCCATATGGAAAGGATCTGCAACCTATGGGCAGCCAGTAGCAACTGCTAGACATGTGAATGAGCAAACCTTCAGATGATACCAGTTTCCTTCAAGTCTTCTAAGTGATACCCAGACATCATGGAGCAGGGTAAGCAATCTCTGTGGTGCCCTGACCAAATTCCTTACCCACAGAATTCAAGAGCATAATTAATGTTTGCTTTATTCCACTAGGTTTTAGAGGAATTTGTTATGCAGCCATAGTAACTGAAACAAAAGTTTTCCAGGTATTTCCTCTCATTTCATCTTTATATTACTCTTAGAGTGACCTTTTGAAACAACCTAAAGATTATGCGATAGCATCCAGAGTAGAAGCAGGATTATTTCTGACCATCAACATATAAACAAAATAGGATTTTGTTTCTTAGGTTGTAAGATAAGGGAATTCTCAGGGTCACAGATTAAACCAAAACAGTTGGAAGATTTCTTATCTTTACTTCTTACAGGAAAGCAGAGCTTTTTTTAACTAAAACTCTGTTCCTCACATTGATAAGGCCCTAGAGCCCACAGACATCATATTTGTTTTTATAGCTCCCAGGCTGCCTTTTAACTTCGAAAGAGTCACAAAGAGTAGACAGCAGCTGCAAAAAGAGACCAATGATAACTTCAGCGCCCATTAATTTGGGAGGAATCCAGATCAAGTGGCCTGCGAGGCTGGTTTTCAACTTACACTGAAATGAATAAGAACCTCTTTAGCAAGGAAAAGAGTGGGTAAGGAGCAAGTTAGAAATGTTACAAGGATTTTAAAAAGTAATAATAAGAAAAAAATCTCCAATAATCATTCTGTAATTGAGGGACAGTTTTCATGTTAACTCATATTTTCATGAGGTCCAAAGAGATTTTAACTGGACCTCCTTTTCCACACCCTAGATGTGTTCACCTAGCCTCAAGCTTTCAATCTCTCCTCTTTCCTGACAACTCCCAAATTTGTATCTTCAGCCCAGATCTTGCTCTAAAAGATAGATTGCTCTAAAAGGTAGCTTTATATATATCCATCTGCCTACCCAACTTCTCTACTTGGTGTCTAACAGGCATTTCAAACTCAACTTGTCCAAGAATGAACTTGTTCTCCCCAAACCTGCTCCCATCTATACCTTCCCTGTCTCAGCTGATGGCAACTCCATCCTTTCAGTCTCAGGACAAAAATCCTGGCCTCTCCTTGGAACCTCTTTTTCACAACCCACAGCCCATCTATCATTCTATTTGCTCTATCCCCAAATCATATCCAGAATCCAGCTACTTCTTATGACCCTCACCACTACTATTATCATACAAGTCAGTGTCACCTCTCACTGAGATTGTAGTAACAGCTTCCTAGCTGGTCTCCGTGCCTCCATCCTTGCCTCCTATGATCTGTTCTTACCCCAGCAGCCAAAATGATCCTTTCTGAATATCAAACAAAGCATGTCCTTCCTGTGCTCAGAATCCTTTAATGACTCTGCATCTCACTCATAATAAAAGCCCAAATCCTTAAAATGGCCTTAAAGGGTTTCCATCCCTGGCTCTTACCTTCTCCTGGTGACTCACTCTGCTCCAGTCTCACTGGCCTCTTTGCTGTTCCCAGAAGATGTCAAGCATTCTCTTGCCCAGTGCTTTTGAACTCATTCCCTCTGCCTGGAAATTCCCCCCAAAACCTCAATATCTGTGTGGCTCAATCCCCTACCATCTCCACCTCGTTATCAAGGCCTTTCCTCACCATGCTAGTTCAGGCAGCAAATTCCATACTCTAGCATCCCAGGTTCCTCTTCCCGGTTTCATTTTCCTCCCAAGTACTTATTGCCTCCAACATTAAATAAATAAATAAATAAATAAACGAACATGTTTGTTCTCCCCCATTTAGAATGCAAGATCCATAAGAACAGGGATTTTTTTGGTCTAAAATAGACAAGATTTCTGCTTATTGCCAAATTCCCAGTTCCCAGAATGGTTTCTGGCTAATAAATCAAACAAATGGCCACAATAACACAGACCTGTTGATGAAGGAATGTCCCGCTGGGCCATAGCCAATTCACAGCCAATTCAAAACCAAGCACCACCTGAGCAGGTGAAAGACAGGGGCAAGTGGCTAACTTAGGGGAAAACTGCATCTGCCCTGTCTACTCCTGGGCCCCCAGGTTGTACCTGGAAACTCTCCTGGTACAGAGTAATAGCAGCTAGATTTGTGAGTCTGGGTCACCCTTGCCTCCACCCCAGGGAACACTTTCCCACAAAAAGTGCAATTTTTAGTACTGTTAAAGTCCACTAACTATTTGGAGGATTCCAGGCACTGAGTTTCAGTTTCCTCACTGTAAAACGAAGACAATATGAGCTCTTTGTCATGGGGATACAATGAAGCTTACAAGAGCTAACATATGGAAATGATGTCCTATATACCATAAAAGGATAAATAAATATCAGTTGTGATTGTATTAGAGAACAACCTTGATTTGGGCCCACTAGCAACTGATGGAATCATACAGTGTAATCGATGGATATGTGATTAGTCACACAAACAGCCAAAGTAACTGGTTGGTTTCTGTTTTAAACTTATGGCCTAAAAGGGGAGGGAACTGACAATTGGTCAGTACCTACATGTGGTGGCACTTTACATACATTATTTCATGTTATCCTAATAAAAACTCTTACGAGGTTTTACAATATTACAGCATTCATTTTAAAGCTGATAAGTGAAGTTCACAAAACTCACAAGAGCACATTGCTAGCAGGTGCCAAAGCTATTTCCAAAATACCAAGCCATTCTCTAAGACTTCTAAAATTAGATCGGGGAAATGGACGTGGCTCAAGCAGTTGGGAACCTGCCTACCACATTGGAGGTCCCCAGTTCGGGTCCCGGTGCCTCCTAAAGAAGACAAGCAGACACTGTACCCACCACAACGAGCAGACACCTAAACAAGCAGATGCCACAAGCCAGGACATGCCCCAGCCTGTGGGGAACGGATGTGGCTCAGGCCGGTGGGCACCTGCCTTCCATGTGGGAGGTACTGGGTTCGGTCCCCGGTGCCTACTGAAGAAGGTGAGCAAACAATGAGCAGACAGATGAGAGAACCATCTTGGGGGGGTGGGGTGTAAATTTTAAAAAGTTCTACTTAAAAAAAAAAAAATTAGATCTCTATACCATGATTTTTAAACTTGTAAAAGATATGTCCTCTGCATAAAATGTGGAGGGAAAGGATAGTCTCCACAGAAGAAAGTGAAAAGTTTAATTAAAATTCGTAGAAAATGGGCAGAAGCCTGATATAAAAGAATACATGCTTTATGATTTCATTCATATGAAATTCTAAAATAAATGAAAATAAGCTATAGTTATAAAATCAAAATAGTGACTGCCTCTGGTTTTTGTGGTGGTGGTGGTGGTGGTGGTAGTGGTGGTGGTGATTGACTGGGAGGGACAAAGGGAACTTACTGGAGGGAAAGAAATGTCCTATATCTTGATAGTGGGTTATATGATTTTTAAATAAAAAATCATAAAACTATATACCGAAGATCTGTGCATTTCATTGTAAATAATTTGAATTTTAATTAAAAATTAAAGTCAGAAAGAAAGATGAATTTTAGACTTGGAGCCTGTGATGATTAATTTCATGTGTCAACACGGCTAGGTCATGGTATCCAGTTGTTTGCTCAAGCATTGACCTCCTTGTTACTATGAAGATATTTTGTAGATGGGATCTACATCTACAGTCAATCGATTGCATCTACACTTAGTTGATTGCATCTACAATCAACAAGGGAGACTGACCTCAGCAACGTGGGAAGTTTCCTTATCCAATCAGTTTGAGATAGCCAGAATTGAGGGTTTCAGAGGTAAGGAGAAGAATTTCTGCCTCAGCTTCAACACTGGTTCTTGCCAGAATTTCAAACTAATCAACTTCCCATGGAGAATTTGGACTAAGGACTTCAGTATCATCTTTTTTGGGGTTTTCAATCTTCAGCCTACTGTATGGAGTTCAGACTTGCTAGCTCCCGTGGTCATGTGAGCCAATTCTTTATAATAAATCTTTTTACTACATATATTTATTATACACACCCCCACATAAATACACATACATCCATATACATGCATCTATTCATACATATATACATACATATATATTGTTGGTTCAATTTCTCAAATGAACCCCAACTAATACAGAGTCCAAGTAAAAAATAATAGCAATGTTTTAAGGACAGTCCACACAGCCAGGAGTGGTGGAGCTGGGTGAAGCCCACGTGACTAACCCCCACTACAACTGTCTCTGCAGATGGTTTGTCTTGACAAAGCTGAAGCTAGAAAGGAAACATTTTTGTTCATTTATTCCAATTGTATAACCAAGTTTTAGCATCAGGATCATGTGGATAAAGAGAATATGAATACTAAGTAGCCAATCCAGACCAATAGGTTCCTTAGTAGGAAATTGCAAGGAAAGATAATCTGTGGAAGCACAGGGATAGAAAAAGAGATTAGATTTTGTCTCACATGCGACAATGCATTTTATTTCTGTTCATCCATATTTCACCTCATTTAAAGTTTTGAAACACATTTAATCCTGTCTTAAGAACAAATGAAGTAAACACATGGCTGTGAACAGTAACAAAGAATGAAGGTTGCATTGAATAGCCACCATAACCTAGGTTAAGTCATTTCAAATGAAACCCATTTAAAACTATTGTGGCAGCCTTAGCCACATTGTCATGTGTGGCCTGTTTTTAATTCACCTTTCTTTATATAATAGCTTTCATTTAATGTGAGGAAAGAGGAGAATAAAAATGTCACAGAATAGTTAGGAGCCTTATAGCACATTATTTCCCAGTAGTCCCTTCCTTTAATGATTGAATTCTATACATCTTCCTTAGTGAGGCAAAATGCTTGGCAATTTAAATTCAAACAACCATGCAGGACACAGCCAACTTAGTATGCAGAGGGTTGCAAAAGGGAACTCATATGAATCAGGGAAGATATTAACCACCATAAAGGAACAACAGAAGATAAATAATAGAATATTGCTTACCACACAGGTCTCTTAACTATGGGGAATAAATACTTCCTTGATATTCTTTTTTCAAATGGTACTTTAAACAGAAAGGCCTCTGAGGAGAAAATTATTTATTTGGGTGAAGAAAAAATAAATAAAATAGTTACATGAGATAAAAAAGGGTAATACCAAAGAATATAATTGGTACATGCAAGCCAGAACTTCTGCCAAAACTCTAAACTACAGTGCAGAGGATTCAAGTCTGTTACATGAGGCCTTACAACAGAGCTGCCTATTAAAACTCTGCGGTGATGGAAATGTTCTATATCTCTGCTGTCTGATAAGGTAGCCACTAGCCACGTGTGGCAAACTGGGTACTTAAAATGTGGCTAGTGTGACTGAAGAACTGAATTTTTATTTTATTAAACTTTAATTTAAATCTAAATAATTTCTTGTGGCCAAAGCCTACTGTTTTGGACAGTACAACCTTAGAAAGATTTCAAAGAAATAAACTTTCAAAAATGACCTTGTATCCAGAGAAATCCCTGCTGACTGTTATTTCCCAAACTGACTTCTGAACAGCAGTCAGACTTATGTCTATAGTTTAAAGAGTCCTATTTGTTGTAGACACTTGCTGTTCCTTGGGGAGCGGGGGAGACGTGTAGCCACATCTGATGAAAGTTTGCCTCACAATAATGAAATGTACTGTAACATGCAGAGACACTCTCAACAGCTCACCTTGGCTCATGAGATTCCCAGGGGCAGGGCCAAACACCCAGTGATGTAGACCTTCATTTGATTCTTGGATTTTAAACTGAGAAAATAATAAGGTCTCCCGTTAGGTTATATGAGAAGATAATAAAATAGGTCTGACAGCCTGGCCTTCCTTCAGCAAGAGCTTGTTGCTCTTGCTAACAGATTTCTTCCATGTGGTCGGTTTCTCCACATGCTGTAATTCTAACACCTGGCTTTCTACCCTCTCCCAAACAAATTCAGTCCTTGGTGGAAACCACCCGTGGAATCTATGCAGTGAATTTCACTTCAACCAATCACAGCATTAAGCTTTTACTATGAAGACGGTCATAAATTCAGCCAGAGATTGAATGCAGTTTTCATTTAAGGGACTGGTAATGACTGTCTGGAGTAACATTGTCCTGAGATGGCTTTTTGTTTCTGTTTTCTGTTTTTTTTCCCCCTAAGTTTTTAATTTAACAATAGGCAACAAAAGAACTTTTTAGACCCTCTCTTTTTCTAATTTTAATTTTCCTCTATAATAATTGGTGTTTCTATTTTGTTTGGGGTACCTTTACAGCTGGTAAGTTATTTCCCATTGTTGACAAGCAATGGCTGGGAATTTGTTTTTATGCTCTGACCATTGGTGGTCTCTATAAGTGGATTAATGGTTTATAGAGCTCTAGTTTCTGTTGGGTGAGCTACAGCAGAGAATCTGGTTTGTATATCTTTTTATTTATCTCGTTGCTTGTTTATTTTTGAGCTCACATCAATCAAGAATTTCATACCCTCCAGAGCAGAGCAACTCTTTGATATCTAGACTGGTGAGTTTCGTTGTGTGGATTTAAAAGCAGATTAATTACTTCAAAATAAAGGCTAGTGAATTTGAAAACAGATCAATAGACATTATCCAAATTGAAGAATAGAGAGAGAAAAAAATGCTCTAAAAAAAATGAACAGAGCCTCCATGACAATATCAAGTGTACAAACATGGGTGTTAACTGGAGTTTCAAAAAGAGTGAAAAGAAAAGAGGGACAAAAGTATGTGAAGAGGTAGTGGCAAGAAAGTTCCAAATTTGGTGAAGAACATCAAGCTACAGATTTAAAAAAGAAGAAGAAGAAATAGGAACACCATAATCAAACCAAGAAAACAGGAAAATCTTAAAAGCAGCCAGAGAAAAAAAGACCTTCAGGGGAACAACAATGAAAAGTATGACTTCTCATAAGAGGCAAGGGAGGCCAGAGACAAACAATATATTTTAAGTGCTGAAAGTGGAAATGCCTGTCAACCCAGAATTCTATATCCAGTAAAAACATCCTTTGAAAAAGAGGATTAAATAAAAGCATTTTCAGAAAAGTCAAAGTTGAGAACAGTTGCTGCCAGCAGATCTGCATTACAAGAAATGCTAAAAAAAATTATTCAGATTAAAAGGAAATTATGACCCTGAGGGGATGTCTGGGGAAGATGTCAGAATAGGGAGCTCCAGGACTCAGTCCTTTCACCAAAACAGCTATTAAACAGGCAGAAACTGTCTGAAACAACTATTTTGAAACTCCAGAAGCCAGAAGAACACTGTACAGCATCCAGGGAAAAGCAGAAGGAAGAGGCTGATAAATTACGGTAAAGAACTGTAAACTGCTTTCTCTGGGCAGTGACTACTGGCACCAATGCCCCACTCTCATGGAAGGCTGCTGCAGGGTCCATTCCCTGACTAGTGGATGATGACAGAAGGAACATAAGACTCCTCTTCCCCAAGAACAGGGGTGTGCATGGCTGACATCTTTTAACATACTTTTAAACAGCCAGTGGGTCAAAGAGGACATCAGAAGCAAAATTAGGAAATATCTTGAGGTGAATGAAGATGAAAATACGACATACCAGAACTTGTGGGATGTGGTAAAGCCAGTGCTGAGAGGGAAATTTATAACTCTAAATACTTACATTAAAAAAAAAGAAGAACGGCTTCAGATAAGAGACCTAACCTGAAAACTGGAAGAATTAGAAAAAGAAGAGCAAATAAACCCAGAGAAAGCAGAAGGAAGAAATAAAAAAGATTAAAGATAAATGAAAAATAAAAAATTGAATAAACAAAATCAAAAGTTGGTTTTTGGAAAAGATCAACAAATCTTTAGCTAGACTGACAAAAAAAATAAAAGAGAGGATACAAATAATGAAAATTAGATATGAAAGGGTGACATGATTACCATCTCTGCTGAAATAAAAAGGCATATAAGGGGATAATATGAATAAATGTATGCCAATAAATTAGATAACCTGAATGAAATGGACAAATTCTTAGAAACATACATACTACCTACATTGACTCAAGAAGAAATAGAAGATTTCAAAAAAAAAACAACAATTACTAGTAATGAGATTGAATTAGTAATCAAAAACCTCCCAATAAAGAAAAGCCCAGGACAAGACAGTTTCACAGGAGAATTCTACCAAACATTCCAAGAAGCTTTAACTCCAATTCTGCTTAAATTCTCCCCAAAAAATTGAAGAATAGAGGACACTCCCTTACTCATTCTACAAGGCCAACATCACCCTCACACCAAAATCAGATAAAGATACCACAAGAAAAGAAGACTACAGACAAATATCTCTTATGAACATAGATGCAAAAATTGTAAGCAAAATACTAGCAAACAAATCCAATAGCTTATTAAAGTAATTATACAGCATGATCGAGTGGGATTTATCTCTGGTATGCAAGATTGCTTCAACATAAGAAAATCAATTAATGTAATAAAACTACATTAACAGAAGGCAGACATGATCATCTCAACTGAGGCAAAAAGACATTTGACAAAATATAGCACCATTGTTTGATAAAAACACTTAGAACACTAGGAATAGAAGGAAACTTCCTCAACATGATAAAGGGCATATATGAAAAGTCCACAGTGAACATCCTACTTAATGGTGAAAGACTGAAAGCTTTCCCTCTAAGACCAGGAACAAGACAAGGATGCCCACTGTAACCAGTTATTCAACATTGTACTGGAAGTTCTTGCCAGAGCAATTAGGCAAGAAAAAGATATAAAAGGAATCCAAAATTGGAAAGGAAGTAGTAAAACTTTCCTATCTGCAGATGATATGATCCTATCTACAGAAAATCCTGAAAAATCCACAACAAAGCTTCTAGCTAATAAATAAATTCAGCAAAATGGTGGGGTACAAGATCAGCACTCTAAAACCAGTAGTGTTTCTATACACAAGCAATGAAAATTGGAAGAAGAAATCAAGAAAAAAAATGCCATTCACAAGAGCAACTAAAAGAATCAAATATCTAGGAATAAATCTAACCAAGAGTATAAAGGACTTGTAAACAGAAAATTACAAAACATTGCTAAAAGAAATTAAAGAACTAAATAAATGAAAGGATATTCCATATTCATGGGTTGGAAGACTGAATATCATTAAGATGTCAATTCTATCCAAACTGATTTACAGATTCAATCCAATACCAACAGCCCTTTTTGCAGAAATGGAAAAACCAATTATCAAATTTATTTGGAAGATTAAGGGGCTATGAATAGCCAAAACAATGTCTTTAAAAAGAAGAACAAAGTTGAAGGACTCTCACTTTCTGACTTCAAATCACATTACTTAGTGGTAAAACAGCATGGTACTGACATAAAGATAGACATAATGGCCAATGGAGCCAAATCAAGAACTCAGAAATAGACCCTCACATCTACAGTCAAGTGATTTTTGACAAGGCTGTCAAGCCCATCCAGCTGGGTCGTACCAGTCTATTCAACGAGTGGTGCTGGGAGAACCTGACATCCATATCCAAAAGAAAGAAAGAGGACCCCTATCTTACACTTTATTAAAAAATTAACTCAAAATGGACAAAGGACCTAAATATAAACACCTCAACCAGCAAACTCCTAGAAGAAAATGTAGGGAAACATCTTCAAGATTTGTGGTAGGCCGTAGCTTCTTAAACCTAACACCCAAACCACGAGGAACAAAAGAAAAAATAGATAAATAGGATGGCTAAAAATTAAACACTTTTGATCTTCAAAGACTTTGTCAAGAAAGTAAAAATGCAGCCTACTCAATTGGAGAAAATATTTGGAAACCACATATTCAATAAGGGTTTGATATCCATGTTAGATAACATTTTATATGTCCCCTCCAACACTTGTAATTTTCCTTTTTTTTTTTTTTAAAATAGCAGCCATTTTAATCCATGTGAAATGGTATCCCATTGTGGTTTGGATTTGCATTTCCATGATAGCTAATGATTTGGGGTACCTTTTCATGTGCTTTCTGGACATTTGTCTATCTTCTTTGGAGAGATGTCTGTTCAAGTCTTTTGCCCAGTTTTGAATTGGTTTGTATGTCTTTTTGTTTATACATACTGGATATGAATCCTTTAGAAGATATGTGGTTTCCACATATTTTCTCCCATTGTGGATGTTTTCTTTTCACTTTCATGATAAAGTCCTTTGAGGTGCAAAAGTTTTTAATTTTGATGTGGTCAAAATAAAAATAAAATATCTTTTTTTCTTTTGTTGCTTATGCTTTGAGTGTAAAGTCTAAGAAATCATTGCCTAACACAAGGTTCTGAAGATGCTTCATTACATTTTATTCTAAGAACTTGATAGTTCTAGCTCTTGTATTTAAGTCTTTGATCGATTTTGTGTTGATTTTTGTATATGGTGTAAGGTAGAGGTCTTCCTTCTTTTATTTGCAGATGGGGATTTAGTTTTCCCAGCACTATTTGTTGAAGAGGCTGTTCTTTCCCAATTAAGTATTCTTAACCACCTTGTCAAAAATCATTTGGTTATAAATATGAGGGTTGTTTTCTGAGCTCTCAATTCTATTCCATTCATCTATATGTCTGCCTTTGTGCCAGTACAATGATGTTTTAATTACTGAAGTTTTGTAATAAGTTTTAATATCAGGAAGTGTGAGTCCTCCCACTTCAGTCCTCTTTTTTAAGATGGCTTTAGCTATTCAGGGCCACTTTCCCTTCCATATATATTTGATGCTTGGCTTTTCCATTTCTGCAAAGAAAGTTGTTGGAATTTTGATTGGGATTGCATTGAATCTATAAAATGCTTTAGGTAGAATTGACATCTTAATGATATTCAGTCTTCTAATCCATGAACTTGGAATGCCCATCCATTTATTTAAGTCTTCTTTGGTTCCTTTTAGCAATGTTTTATAGTTTTCTGAATACATGTCCTTTATGTCCTTGGTTAAGTTTATTCCTAAATATTTGAGTTTTTTAGTTGCTATTATAAATGTAATTTTTTTCTGACTTCCTCCTCACATTGCTCATCAGTAGTGTAAAGGAACGCTACTGATTTTTGCATATTAACCTTGTATCCTGCCACTTTGCTGAACTTGTCTATTAGTTCTAGTAGCTTTGTTGTGGATTTTTTGGGATTTTTTGAATCATATCATCAGTGAATAGCAAAACTTTACTTTTCTTTTCCTATGTGGGTATCTTTCATTTCTTTGTCTTGCCTAATTGCTCTAGCTAGAACTTCTAGCACAGTATTGAAGAACAGTGGTGACAGTGGGCATTCTTGTCTTGTTTCCAATCTCAGCAGGAAACTTTCAGTCTTTTACCATTGAGTAGAATGCTAGTTGTGGGTTTTCATATGTGCACTTTACAATGTTGAGAAAACTTCCTTCTGTTTCTATCTTTTAAAGTGTTTTTATCAAGGAAGGATGCTATATTTTGTCAAATGCCTTTTGAGCATTTATGAAGAGGATTATGTGATTTTTCTTCTTCAATTTATTAGTGTGGTTTATTACACTAATTAATTTTCTTGTATTGAACCACCTTTGCATATCAGGGGTAAAATCCACTTCACCATTTCTGATTTTATTTATTTGCATCTTCTCTCTTTTCTTCTTTGTCAGTCTTAGCTAAGGGTTTGTTAATTTTGTTGATCATCTCAAAGAACCAAATTTTGGTTTTGTTAATTCTCTCTATTGGTTTTCTTTTCTTAGTTTCACTTATTTCTACTCTGGTCTCTATTATTTCTTTCCTTCAGCTTGGTTTGGGATTAGTTTGCTGTTCTTTTTCTAGTTCCTCCAGTTGTGCAGTTAGGTTTTCAATTTTAACTCTTTCTTCTTTTTTAATGTAAGTACTGAGGGCTATAAATTTCCCTCTCAGCACTGCCCTTATGGTATCCCATGGGTTTTGATATGTTGTGTGCTTGTTTTCCTTCATCTCAATATATTTACTGATTTCTCTTGCAATTTCCTCTTTGACCCACTGATTATTTAAGTGTGTGTTATTTAATCTCCACATATTTGTGACTTTTCCCTTTTTCCACCTGTTATTGATTTCAAGCTTCATTCCATTATAATTAGAGAAAGTGCTTTGTATAATTCCAATCTTTTAAAATTTATCAGACTTGTCTTGTGATCCAACATATATGGTCTACCTTGGAGAAGGAGCCATGACCTCTTGAAAAGAATGTATACCCTGCTGTTGTGGGTGCAATGCTCTATAAATGTCTGTTAGGTTTGGTTCATTTACCAAATTATTCAAGACTTCTCTTTCCTTATTCATCATCTGTCCAGATGTTCTATCCAGTGATGAGAGGGATGTATTGAAGTCTCCAACTATTATTGTACAGACTTCTATTTCTCTCTTCAGTTTTGCTAGTGCATGCCTCATATATCTTGGAGTATCCAGGTTAGGTGCATAAATACTTATTATAGTTATTTCTTCTTGGTGAATTGTCTCTTTTATTAATACATAATGACCTTCTTCATCTCTTGTAACAGTTTTGCATTTAAATTATCTTTTTTCCCAACATTAATATCACTACTCCAGAACTTTTTTGGTTACTATTTGCACAGACTATCTTTTTCCAACCATTCACTTTCACCCTGATTGTGTCCTTACATCTGAGGTAAGTCTGTTGTAGAGAGCATCTGGATAGCTCTTTTTAAAAAAATCCAGTCTGTCAGTTTATGTATTTGATTGGGGAATTCAATCCATTAACATTCAATGTTGTTACTGTAAAGACATTAGTTACTTCAACCATTTTATCCTTTGGCTTTTTATTGTCATATCTTACTAGTGTCTGTCTTTTCCCCCCTTTGGTTACCCTTACTAATAATCTTCATTTCTATACTCTTCTCCAAGTTTCTCTCACACTTGTCTTTTCCTTTCAGATTGCAGCACTCCCTTTAGTAGCTTTTGCAAATCTGGTTTTTTGTTAACAAATTCTCTCCAGTTTTGTTGTCTGTGAAGACTTTAAACTCATCCACATTTTTGAAGGACAGTTTTGCCAGATAAAGAATTCTTGGCTGGCAGTTATCTCTTTCAGTACCTTAAATACATCATACCACTTTCTTCTTGCTCCCATGGTTTCTGATGAGAGATCAGCACTTAGTCTTATTAAATTTCCCTTTTATGTGATGCATTGCTTTTCTCTTGCTGCTTTCAGAATCCTCTTTTTATCTCTGGTAATTGTCATTCTGAATTAGGTGTCTCAGAGTAGGTCTATTTGGATTTATTCTGTTTGGGGTTCAGTGTCCTTCTTGAATATTGATATTTATGTCTTTCATAAGGGTTGGGAAATTTTCTGTCTTTATTTCCTCAAATATTCTTTCTGTCTCTTTTCCATTCTCTTCTCTTTCTAGGACACTGATAACGTATATGTTTGTGTGTTTCATGTTGTCATTGAGTCCCCAGAGAACCTGTTCCAGCTTTTCCATTCTTTTTTTTTTTCTGTCCTCCAGTCTTTTCAAGTTCATTTGCTCAGTCCTACAGTTCACTAATCTTGTCTTCCTTTGATTCAAAGCCACTGTTATATGCCTCTAATATATTTTTAATCTCATCCATTGTAACTTTCATTCCCATAAGCTCTGTTACTTTTCTTTACAGACTTTCATATTGTTCTTTATGCTCACCATGTGTCTTCTTAATATCCTTTATCTCTTTAGCCATATGTTCCTTCAACTCCTTGAATTGATTTAGGAGATTTGTGTGATTATCACTGATTAGTTGTCTCAAATTCTATGTCTCATCAAGATTATTGGCTTGTTCCTTTAGCTGGGCTGTCTTTTCCTGTTTCTTAGCATGGCTTGTAATTTTTTGCTGATATCTAGGCATCTGAATATGTTGGTGAATTTACTCTGACAGTCAATACCTCTCTTTTGCTTAGCTGCTTTGTTTCACAGTTCTTCTTTGATTTTTGATTCAACTTATTATAAGTCTTTAAAATTGCCCAGCTTAAGTTATCAAAATAGGGCCAGAGACTCACTAATGGGTCGCAGATCTGCTCCAAGGCCAAGGATTCTGGGACAAAAGATTCCCAAAGTGGTTTTTTCTCCTTGCAGCTTCCCAGCCAGTCAGCAGATGGCTGTTGTGTGTGAGTTTTTCCATGTCTCTGTCTCTCAACCTCCACTTGCCCATGATTCTGGTCCGGCCAGAGCTGAGATTCAAAGGGAGCTCTGCCGACCAAATTCATTGAAGAGAAACCACCCACCTCCTTCTGCCATACCTTCTCTGTTCCCAGGGATGAGACCTCTGTTCATCGCTCAGTTGGCTCCAATGAACCACAGGTTTTACCCAGGCTTTTTGCCTTGATGGTAGGGGGTGGGTGTTGTTCCCTGCCATGGGGGTTAGTAACTCATGATTTTCATTTCAGGTTCTCCCATCTCTCTGTCCCTCACCCTCCTGGAGAATGTGCAGTGCTCTCCTGGTCTACTGATCCCCAAAGCAGCTCCCCCAGACATCTTTTTACTCTTCCTCCATTGTTTTTGTGAGAGAGTTGAGCCCTTCTTACCTACTCTGACACCATCTTCCCCATGATTGTTCTTTAAACCCACAACTTATCTAATAAACAAGAAAAAATCATAAGAAAAATAAAAAGAAAATTATACCAGATAAAAATGTGTATTTGCTAGAGATAGTAAGTACAGCAGTAAATATAAAAGGATAGGGTTTTTTATTTTAATCTTTCTTAATTTCTTAAAAGACAACAGAATGTGAAGTAAAATATTTTCATTGTCTTTTGGAGTTTAAAACATAGGTAAGAGGAAAGTGGATGTGGCTCAAGCAATTGGGCTCCCGCCTACCACATGGGACGTCCGTGGTTTGGTTCCCGGTGCCTCCTAAAGATGACAGCAAGCTGGCACGACTCACAGGTGGGACAAGCTGACACAACAAGATGATGCAACAAGAGACACAAGAAGAAAAACATGAGAGACACACAGAGCAGGGAGCAGAGGTTCCCAGGGCCTCCTAAAGAAGACAGGCAAGACAGTGAGCTGATGCATCGGGCAGGCGTGGCAAGCTGACACAACAAGATGATGCAACAAGAGACACAGGAGGAAGAACATAATGAAAGACACAACAAAGCAGGGAATGGAGGTGGCTCAAGAGATTAAGCGCCTCCCTTCCACATCGAAGGTCCTGGTTTGGTACCCGGTGCCTCCTAAAGAAACAAAGATAAACAGACACAACAAGTGCAAACAATGAGAGGGTGGGGAAAAATAAATAAATAAAATAAATCTTAAAAAAAAAAACATACGTAGGAGTAAAATAGAGTATATGAAAATAAGAGCACAAAAGACAAAGAATGTAAATGAAATTATATGTTGCAAGTTTCTTATATTTTATGTGAGGGGATACAAGATTAATCCTAGGAAGACAGTGATAATAGTAGAAAATATTTGATTAATCCAAAAAGGCAAGAAAGGAGAAAAAGAACAAATATGAAGAATGGGAAAGAAAAAGTAAGACTTAAAACTGCCACATTAATATTTACATTAAATGCAAATAAACTAAGCACTTCAATACAAGAGATTGTCAGATTAAATTTATGTGTTTTCTATATGAGGGGCACTTTAAATAGACTCAAACAGATTTAAAGTAAAAAAAAGTAGAAAAAATAATACATGCAAAACATAAGCATCGAAAATTGGTGCAAGTGCATTAATATTGGATAATGTGCATGTCAAGGCACAGATTATGCCCAGAAATAAAAAAAAAATTCATGATGATAAAAGGCTTAATTCATTAAGAAAATATAGCAATCCTAAATGTACATACAGCTAAATAAAAAATAGAGCCTCAAGAAACACAAAGCTAAAACAGACAGAAATGGAGAAATAGATAAACCCACAATTATGATTGGAGACTTTAACATATTTCTCTCAAAAATTGATAAAAACCAGTAGTTGAAAAAATCAGCAAGGACATAGAAGATTTAACAACTCCATCAACCAACCTGAGCTACTGACAATTATCAAATGCTATCCCCAACAAATGCAGAATATCCATACTTTTTAAGTACATACGGAGCATTCACAAAGTAGACCATCTGGGCCTTAGAATAAGTCTTAATAAATTTCAAAAGAGTGAAATCTTACAGAGAATATTTCTGATCAAGATGGAATTATATTAGAAATCAATAAAATATTTAGAAAGCCCCAAATATTTGGAAATTAAGCAACACAATTTTAAGTATCTCATGAGTCATAGAAGAAATAATAAAAAAAATAGAAAATAGTTTGAACTGACTGATAATGAGAATACAACATACTGAAATGTATGAAATGCAGCTAAAGTAAACCTTAGAGAAATTTAAAGAAATTTATGGCTTTAAGTGCTTATATTAGTAGAGAAAGAATTAAAATTTAAAAATCTAATTTTCCACTTTCAGAAGCTAAAAAAAGAAGAGCAGTAAGTAGGGTAAGAGAATAACAAAAACATGAATGGAAATCAATTAAAAAGAAAAACCAAAAGAGAAAATTAACAAAGTCAAAATTTGATTCATTTAAATGATTAATACAATTGATAAACCTCTAGCAAAACTAAAAGAAAAAAAGAATTATTGATGTCATAAGTGAAAGTGTTGGGTATACCACAACATGTTCTACAGAAATTAAAAAGAAAATAAGGCAGTTTCATGAACAAACTTACTAAAATTTGACAACTAAGATGAAATAAATTCCTCCAAAAATACAAATTTCAAACACAGACGAAAGAAATTTTTAAAATCTGCATAGTTCTGTAATCACTAAAGAAATTGAATCTGTAATTAAAAGCCTTCCCACTAAGAAACTTTAAGTACAGATTGTTACACTGGTGTATTTAACATACATATAAAGAAGAAATAATAGCAATTTCACACAAACAGTTTCAGAAAACAGAGGAGGAAGGAACACTTCCCAACACCGGCCAACTTTTGTAAGACCAGCATAACCCTACTGGTAAAACCTCACAAGGACATTCAAAGAAAAGAAAATAATGTACCACAAAAGTCTTTAACAAATTATCAAATCTAACAGCATATTAGAAACAACATAACCAAGAGACATTTGTTCCCAAAATGTAATGAAGATCGAACCTTCGAAAATTAATCAACGTTAAGTCACTACATTAACAAAATAAAGGAGAAAGATCAGGATTATTTCAATAAGCACAGAAAGGGAATTGGACAAAATTCAATGTCTATTCATGTTAAACACTCATCAAACTGGGAATAGAAAGGATCTTCAATCTGATAAAAGGCAACAACAAAAATCCTGCAACTAATGTTTTCCTTAATAGTGAAATAGCCAACACCTTCAGCTTAAGATTCGGAGTAAAGGAGGATCTCTTCTCTCACCACTTCTATTCAACCCTGCCTTGGAGGTCCTACTTGTATATTAAAGCAAGAAAAAAAAAAAAGAAAGAAAGAAAAGGCCTAAAGTTTGGGAGGAAGAAATAAAACGGTCTTTATTCACAGTGAACAAAATTATGTAAAGAATCTACAAAACAACGAGTAGACCTAATAACTGAATTTAGCAAGATTATAAGATATCAGGTCAATATACAAAAAATCAACTGCGTTTATATATTTTGGCAAAAAACATTTGTCAAATAGAGTCCTAAAAATATCATTTACGGTAGCCCTAATATACATATATATAATATTTATATATTAAATATAATTTATAATACATGCATGTATAATACTTAGGAATAAATTAATGAAAAACAGGCAAGTCCTATGCCCAAAGACTACAAAACATTCCTGAAAGAAATTAAAGAAAACCTAAGTAAATGGAAGTAAAAGAACAATGTTGAAGACTCACCAGATAGGGTAAGTGCCTGATTTCAAGACTAACTATAAAGATATAGTAATCAAGACAGTATGGTATTGGTGAAGGATAGATAAATAGATTAACGGAACAGATTAGAGAATCTAGAAATAGACCCATCTACCTTATGGTCAATTAATTTTGAACAAAGGTGCTATGGCAATTCAGTGGGGGAAAGAAGAGTCTTTTAAATAAATGTTGCTGGTACACCTGGATGGGAAAAAACAATATCAGATGTATCATAAACCTAAATGTAAAAGCTGAAACTGTAAAGCTTCTAGGAGATGGTGTAGGAAAACATCTTGTGATCTTGAGGTAGGCAAAAAAGTTTTAGACACAACATGAATAGCAGTTTTAGATACAACATGAATAGCAGCAACCATAAAAGGGAAAAAGAAAGGTAAATTCGACTTCATCAAAATTAAAATCTGCTCATCCAAAGATACCATTAGAAAAACGACCAAGCAAGCCACAGAACATGAGAAAATAGTTGCAATATATATATCTGACAAAGGGCTTGTATTCAGAATATATAAAACTCCTACAAATCAATAATAAAAAGACAAACAACCCAAGTTTTTAAATAGGCAAAAGACTTGAACGGACACTTCTCAAAGTAAGGTATGCAAATGTTCAATAAGCACATGCAAAGACGCTCAATACCATTGACCACCAGGAAAATATAAGTTAAAACCCTAGTAAGATACTATTTCATACCTACCATAATAGCTAAAGTTTAAAAATATGACCAAACCGAATGTTGGAAAGGATGTATAAGTGGAGTACATACATTTCTGGTAAAGTGTTGGAAATCTGTTTGGTGATTTCTTATAAAGTTAAACATATAACTGCCTTACGACTTAGCAATTCTACTCCCAGATAACATTACCTATTCGGACAAAAGAAGTGAAAATTTATTCTCCCACAAGACTTTACAGCAGTATTATTCATAAAAATAAAAAAATTGGAAACTACCAAAAACCCATCAACATGACAATTGTGGTGTATTCATAGAACAGAATACTGCTCACAATAAAATAGAATGAATCACTGATACATACAAAAGCATGCCTGAAACTCAAAAAACTTATGTTGAACAAAAGAAGCCAGACACAAAAGATAATATACTGTATGAGTTTATTTATATAAAATTCATGAATAGGCAAAACTAATCTATAGTAGAAAAAACTAGAAAAGCGGTTGCATATGGGGGTTGACTGGAAGGAGGACACGTTACTTTTCTAGAGTAATAGAAATCTTCTACAGTATATCTCGATAGGGGTACTGGTTCTATACTTGTGTACATTTGTTAAAGCTCACTGAACTGTACATTTAAGATATGTGCATTTTACTGTACTC